>CM055912.1:21046083-21278583 GCA_029582155.1 Panopea generosa
TACAGGACACATTTGAACAATGGCTTATGGTGCAGAACCCAAAAGTACAGGTCACATTAGAACAATGACTTATGATGCAGAACCCAAAAGTACAGGTCACATAAGAACAATGACTTATGGTGCAGAACCCAAAAGTACAGGACACATTAGAACAATGACTTATGATGCAGAACCCAAAAGTACAGGTCACATTAGAACAATGACTTATGATGCAGAACCCAAAAGTACAGGTCACATTAGAACAATGACTTATGATGCAGAACCCAAAAGTACAGGTCACATAAGAACAATGACTTATGATGCAGAACCCAAAAGTACAGGTCACATTAGAACAATGACTTATGATGCAGAACCCAAAAGTACAGGTCACATTAGAACAATGACTTATGATGCAGAACCCAAAAGTACAGGACACATTTGAACAATGACTTATGATGCAGAACCCAAAAGTACAGGTCACATAAGAACAATGACTTATGGTGCAGAACCCAAAAGTACAGGTCACATAAGAACAATGACTTATGGTGCAGAATCCAAAAGTACAGGACACATAAGAACAATGACTTATGGTGCAGAACCAAATGTACGGGTCACATTAGAACAATGACTTATGATGCAGAACCCAAAAGTACGGGTCACATTAGAACAATGACTTATGATGCAGAACCCAAAAGTACAGGTCACATTAGAACAATGACCTATGGTGCAGAACCCAAAAGTACAGGACACATTTGAACAATGACTTATGATGCAGAACCCAAAAGTACAGGTCACATAAGAACAATGACTTATGGTGCAGAACCCAAAAGTACAGGTCACATAAGAACAATGACTTATGGTGCAGAATCCAAAAGTACAGGACACATAAGAACAATGACTTATGATGCAGAACCCAAAAGTACAGGTCACATTAGAACAATGACCTATGGTGCAGAATCCAAATGTACGGGTCACATTAGAACAATGACTTATGGTGCAGAATCCAAATGTACGGGTCACATTAGAACAATGACTTATGATGCAGAACCCAAAAGTACAGGTCACATTAGAACAATGACCTATGGTGCAGAACCCAAAAGTACAGGACACATTTGAACAATGACTTATGATGCAGAACCCAAAAGTACAGGTCACATAAGAACAATGACTTATGGTGCAGAACCCAAAAGTACAGGTCACATAAGAACAATGACTTATGGTGCAGAATCCAAAAGTACAGGACACATAAGAACAATGACTTATGGTGCAGAACCAAAAGTACAGGACACATTTGAACAATGACTTATGATGCAGAACCCAAAAGTACAGGTCACATTAGAACAATGACTTATGATGCAGAACCCAAAAGTACAGGTCACATTAGAACAATGACCTATGGTGCAGAACCCAAAAGTACAGGACACATTTGAACAATGACTTATGATGCAGAACCCAAAAGTACAGGTCACATAAGAACAATGACTTATGGTGCAGAACCGAAAAGTACAGGTCACATAAGAACAATGACTTATGGTGCAGAATCCAAGAGTACAGGACACATAAGAACAATGACTTATGGTGCAGAACCCAAAAGTACAGGTCACATAAGAACAATGACTTATGGTGCAGAACCCAAAAGTACAGGACACATTTGAACAATGTCTTATGGTGCAGAACCCAAAAGTACAGGTCACATTAGAACAATGACTTATGATGCAGAACCCAAAAGTACAGGTCACATAAGAACAATGACTTATGGTGCAGAACCCAAAAGTACAGGACACATTAGAACAATGACTTATGATGCAGAACCCAAAAGTACAGGTCACATTAGAACAATGACTTATGGTGCAGAACCCAAAAGTACAGGACACATTTGAACAATGACTTATGATGCAGAACCCAAAAGTACAGGTCACATTAGAACAATGACTTATGATGCAGAACCCAAAAGTACAGGTCACATTAGAACAATGACCTATGGTGCAGAACCCAAAAGTACAGGACACATTTGAACAATGACTTATGGTGCAGAACCCAAAAGTACAGGTCACATAAGAACAATGACTTATGGTGCAGAACCCAAAAGTACAGGTCACATAAGAACAATGACTTATGGTGCATAACCGAAAAGTACAGGTCACATTAGAACAATGACTTATGATGCAGAACCCAAATGTACGGGTCACATTAGAACAATGACTTATGATGCAGAACCCAAATGTACGGGTCACATTAGAACAATGACTTATGGTGCAGAACCACAAAGTACAGGTCACATAAGAACAATGACTTATGATGCAGAACCCAAAAGTACAGGTCACATAAGAACAATGACTTATGGTGCAGAATCCAAAAGTACAGGTCACATAAGAACAATGACTTATGGTGCAGAATCCAAGAGTACAGGTCACATAAGAACAATGACTTATGGTGCAGAATCCAAGAGTACAGGACACATTAGAACAATGACTTATGGTGCAGAACCCAAAAGTACAGGTCACATAAGAACAATGACTAATGGTGCAGAACCCAACAGTACAGGTCACATAAGAACAATGACTTATGGTGCAGAACCCAAAAGTACAGGTCACATAAGAACAATGACTTATGGTGCAGAATCCAAGAGTACAGGTCACATAAGAACAATGACTTATGGTGCAGAATCCAAGAGTACAGGACACATTAGAACAATGACTTATGGTGCAGAACCCAAAAGTACAGGTCACATAAGAACAATGACTAATGGTGCAGAACCCAACAGTACAGGTCACATAAGAACAATGACTTATGGTGCAGAACCCAAAAGTACAGGTCACATAAGAACAATGACTTATGGTGCAGAACCCAAAAGTACAGGTCACATAAGAACAATGACTTATGGTGCAGAACCCAAAAGTACAGGTCACATAAGAACAATGGCTTATGATGCAGAACCCAAAAGTACAGGTCACATAAGAACAATGACTTATGGTGCAGAACCCAATATTCAAACATCTGACAATCTCAGTCTGTAGCGCGTCTGACTGTCAATCCAGGGGTCGTGAGTTCGAATCCCCGCCCGGAAACAGTCTCCGTTATGATTGCTATACGACATTGCGTCTCATTATCATTCGTCTCTCGCCACTGATTCAAATGAGAGAGTTATCAGTTACTTGCGGAGATTGGGTGTGATCGAGCACTGGTTAACCTTCCAGTATCCCTGGAAATAGAATAGTGGTTATGTTAACTGATTACCTGTTGGCCCTCGGTGGCATAACACTTCGCTAGATATTAAATCACCAACAATAGTTGTTGAAGTTGATTTTTTTATACTAGAAAGAATGTGCCACCTACTGGCGTATCAATAACACAAAAGTATTGTCCTCATTTTTTGGCGTAACATTTGGAAATCTTACGAACGTTAGTAAAACGGGCACAGGGGTCCGTCACGATTTGTTGCCTGGTCCACTAAGATTATCGCGTAGACTATTGTTTGAAGAAAAATAATGGCTATTGTTGGCTAACGTTACCAGATGTTTCACAGAACTGAACTGAAATCTGTATTTACCACACAAGTCATTCCCTGATTGTTGTAACAGTTACAACATCAACAACAACTGGTGGTGACCTAATATTACGTATGAAGAAAATCGAAGTAACATTAATTCGTCGTAAAGTCACGTGATAAAACGTAATCACGCAGCTTCATGTAACACATCGCTCAGTTGACTTTCGTTAGCTAATATAAGCTAACACTATCGAGACAATTGTTGTAACCCTTTGTGAACGCATCCCTGGCTTACTTTAGCTAGTAATGGCTAACACCATTGAGAATATTGTTATAACCCTGTCTGAATGCACCTCTGGCTTACTTTAGCTAATATAAGCTCACACTATTGAAACTTTTGTTGTTACCTTATCTGAACGCATCCCTGACTTTCTTTAGCTAATGTTAGCTAACACCATTGAGACTTTTGTTGTAACCATTTCTGAACGCACCTCTGGCTTACATTAGCTAATATAAGCTCACAATATTGAAACTTTTGTTGTAATCCTTTCTGAACGCACCCTGGCTTTCACACTTTTGAGAATATTGTTGTTACACTTTCTGAACGCATCCTGGCTTACTTTAGCTAATATTTGCTCACACTTTTGAAACTTTGTTGTAAACCTTTCTGAACGCACTCCAGGCTTACTTTAACTAATATTTGCTAACACTATTGATACTTTTGTCGTAACCCTTTCTGAACGCACCCTGGCTTTTGTTGTAAGCCTATCTGAACGCATCCCTGGCTTACTTTAGCTAATATTAGCTTACACTATTGAGACTATTGCTGTTACACTTTCTGAACGCACCCCTGGTTTATTTTAGCTAATATTAGCTAACACTACTGAGACTTTTGTCATAACCCTTTCTCAACACATCCCTGGCTTACTTTAGCTAATGTTAGCTAACACTTTTGCGACTATTGTTGTAACCGTTTCTGAACGCACCACTGGCTTACTTTAGCTAATATTAGCTAACACTTTTGAGACTTTAGTTGTAACCCTTTGTGAACGCATCGGTGGCTTACTTTAGCTAATGTTAACTAACACTATTAAGTCTATTGTTGTACCTCTTTCTAAACGCATCCCTGGCTTACTTTAGTTAATATTAGCTAACACTATGAGGCCTTTGCTGTAACCATTTCTGAACGCACCTCTGGCTTACTTTAGCTAATATTAGCTCACACTAATGAGCCTTTTGTTGTAACCCTTTCTGAACGCACCCCTGGCTTACTTTAGATAATACTAGCTAACGCTATTGAGACTTTTGATGTTACCTTTTCTGAACGCACCCTGACTTTCTTTTGCTAATATTATCTCACACTATTGAGACTTCTGTTGTAACCATTTCTGAACGCACCCTGGCTTACTTTAGCTAATATTTGCTCTCACTTTTAGGACTTTGTTGTAAACCTTTCTGAACGCACCCCTGGCTTACTTTTAAAAAATATTAGCTCACACTATTGAGACTATGGTTGTTACCCTTTCTGAACGCACCCTGGCTTACTTAAGCTAATATTTGCTCACACTTTTGAGACTTTGTTGTAAACCTTTCTGAACGCACTCATGGCTTACTTTAGCTAATATTAGCTAACACTATTGATACTTTTGTCGTAACCTTTTCGGAACGCACCCTGGCTTTCTTTAGCTTATATTTGCTAACACTATTGAGACTATTATTGTAACCCTTTCTGAACACACCCTTGCTTACTTTAGCTAATATTTGCTCACACTATTGAGACTTTGTCGTAACCCTTTCTGAACGCAACCCTGGCTAACTTTAGCTAATATTAGCTCGCACTATTGAGACTTTGTCGTAACCCTTTCTGAACGAATCCCTGGCTTATTTTAGCTAATATTAGCTTACACTATTGAGACTATTGCTGTAACCCTTTCTGAACAAACCCCTGGTGTACTTTAGCTAATATTAGCTAACGCTTTTGAGACTTTAGTTGTAACCCTTTGTGAACGCGTCCCTGGCTAACTTTGCCTAATGTTAGTTAACACTATTAAGTCTATTGTTTTACCTCTTTCTGAACGCATCTCAGGCTTACTGTAGTTAATATTAGTTAACACTATTGAGATTTTTGTTGTAACCCTTTTTGAACGCACCCCTGGCTTACTTTAGCTAATATTAGCTCACACTTATGAGACTTTTTTTGTAACCCTTTCTGAACACACCCTGGTTTACTTTAGCTAAAATTTGCACTCACTTTTAAGACTTTGTTGTAAACCTTTCTGAACGCACCCTTGGATTACTTTAGCTTATATTAGTCAACACTATTGATACTTTTTTCATAACCCTTTCTGAACGCAGCCTGGCTTTCTTTAGCTAATATTAGCTAACACTTTTGAGACTATTGTTGTAACCCTTTCTGAACACACCCTGGCTTACTTCAGCTAATATTTGCTCACACTTTTGAGACTTTGTTGTTAACCTTTCTGAACGCACCCTTGGCTTACTTTAGCTAATGTTAGCTAACACTATTGAGACGTTTGTTGTAACCCTCTCTGAACGCATTCCATCCGATTACTCCCCGTGAAGAGCGATAACACGGAATAGTAATCTAACGACCTCCAGCTTAGTTCCGTCTACATTGATGAAGTGCAAAAACTTTTTTAAAGTCATTTTCTACATATTTACAATAAAATGTTCATTTAATATAAATATAAAAAAACTGAACAGATGTTAAATGTCAATGGGTAGATGCTAAAACACAGCATTAATTTGCATTAATAATAAACATTATGGAAAATAACAATTTTGCTCTGAGCTTTGTGCTTGCCTCTGTTACGTTTCGTTCTGTTTCGCTTGAGGTTGTTTAGACTTTTTTTAACATGGTTTCAGTTCGGTTTGCTTAATGTTTCCATTCGTTTCATTTCGTTCCGTTCTCTGTCAGATTTTTACGTTCCGTCCCATTCTGTTCCTGTCTGTTCTGTTCTGTTTTTAGTCTGTTCCGGTCCAATTCGGTCCGGTCCGGTCCGTTCTTTACTGTTCTTCTTAACAGCAACATTTGGTATTGGTTCTACCTGCTGGAAATGGACTCGAGAACAATACTGTTCTAAGATGAACGATGAAATTCTGCCATTAATTTCATGCTCAATGTTGAACTAGTGTACTAGACAGTTGGTACAATCTGCTTGAAAGTGTATAATATACTGCTTGAAGTTGAACGTTTATAATATACTGCTTGAAATCGAACGTTTATAATATACTGCTTGAAGTTTAAAGCGTTTATACACCAGTAACAGTAACTGCTGGTTGGCTGTAATACTGTTTGTTATTTTAAATCTAAAGATTTTAGATAATTATTAAAACAATTTTGACTGAACGCAAGTAATGAATATTTTTGCATGAAACTTTTCGAAATAGCATGTTTAAGTTAATGTATTGTGCAAGCTATTTGTAAATAAATATTTGCATTTTTTCCTTTTAATGTGGCGTATAATGTAAAATGATGTAATACATTTTGCCGCAAGCTCCATCCACCTCGCCTCTATCCCCACCTTACAAAGTTTTTAATACATTTTAGGATTTTATTATTTATTGGTATGATGGGGGTTGGGGAGGGAGAGAGAGAGAGATTAAGACACATATTAATTTTCTTTTCTGCTAGGAATGTCGGAAACAATAGCTTGATATAGTTTGAGATAATAAATTATAAACGTTAAAACGAATTCTTTTCCAGGGACGTGCATGTCTTCATATCGGTGCTAAGTATCTTAACGGAGTAATTGAATAAAGGGGAATATCAAATAATCAGGCCAGATCATCTTTAATTGCTTTTACAGGTATTCGTGTCTGGCGCACTCATCCAAACAATTAACAAAAAAAAAAGAATTAAAAATGTAACTGGCATAAATAAATGGTGTTTGCACACCGGATTTTCTCCTTTTTTTCTGAAATTCTAAAAATAATAAAGGATAAACATTTATACATATTCGTCTGAGGTTAATCTCCTATAGTTTACATTTTAACCTACAAAGGGGTCCACTGCGTCGTCTCATATCACTAACCTCTCCTACTGACCTCTCCTTCCAACTTCTCTCACTTACCTTTCTCACTAACCTCTCTCGCTTATCTCTCTCACCAACCTCTCTCACTAACCTCTCTCACTTACCTATCTCACCAACCTCTCTCGCTAACCTCTCTCGCTTACCTATCTCACCAACCTATCTCACTAACCTCTCCCACTAATCTCTCACTAACCACTCCCACTAACCCCTCCTAATAACCTCTATTGTTAACCTCTATCACTAACCATCCCCTCTAACCTATCACAGTATTATATCTTACTTACCTATCTCACTAACCTCTCTCACTAACCCCCTCACTAACCATCCCCTCTAACCTTTTCCACTAACCTCTCTTACTAACCTCTGGCACTAACCTCGCTGACAAACTTCTCCCAATAACCTATCTTACTAACCTCTCCCACTAACATCTCCAATTAACCTCTCTCACTAACCTCTCCCCGCTGAGATTATGGGTTCGGACCAGTGACGTTATACCATACATTATTGTCTCTTGTTCGGACCAGTCTCAATCCAAACATCTTTACGTGAAAACGATTGACTCAGATTTGTTCTGGTCGTCTCCCACCAATAAAACTGGATATGCCATATAGGTCTCACTACATAGTTGAATTGTTTTATTTGTTCTATATAAAATAAGGTCATGGTTTTCCTTGGTAAAATGTTTTTCACATAGAATTCTATTCAAAATATTTTTCTCATAGCAGGAATGTATCCCCACATAAAAATACACAATAACTGGTAGGTTGACCAGCTTGTCATCCTTATATTTGTTTAAAAAACAGAAGTCGTCAAATGCTCATAAATACATGCATATGTTAAAATCCTTTAAAAGACCATTTTTAACACCAGTGAGGTCTTATTGCAGTGTATGTTATGCCAGATTTTGTTGCTCATCTGCAGCAAGAAATCACAATCACTATGAACCATTTTGAAAATATTTCACAACCAAATTACATAGGACTATTTTATAAGCGTCAGAATCATGTTACCGTTGGTAAAAAGGGGTGTTACTGTGAGGCGTTATATACTTTGTCATGTGTAAATACTATTAATACAACAACCTACTGGAAAAATTGTTTTGAAACAATTAAAAAGAAAAAAACCCAGACCTTATGCACATAAATAGAAATATGTCAGTTAACTTTTTAAAGCTTAAATTATTTTACATCCGCCGACACTGTATAGTTTTACTGTTTGTAAGTTACATCTATTAAGAACTGGAAATAGATATATCATTGCCAGTTAAAATTATGAAAACCATATGTGATGTGAAATAAACCAGTGAACTTTTAAACACACACACACACACACACACACTCACACACACAAAATACCTGATATTCTCCAATCTAGTTTTGTTTAAACATATATCATTTCATATGTACATGGTAAATTGGGTCAGGCCGCAAGTTCTGGCAACATTAGATTTGGCCTTCCCTCTACAATTTTATACAATTTATTTACGAGAGAGAGAGAGAGAGAGAGAGAGAGAGAGAGAGAAGAGAGAGAGAGAGAGAGAGAGAAAGAGAGAGGGAGGGAGGGAGGGAGGGAGGGAGGGAGGGAGGGAGTACTGATAACCATATAACACAAGTTCAATTTAATTCACTCAATATGTAATTTTCGGCCACCTGGCCTTTATCAAATTTGAAAATTTAATATTGCAGCTAGGTAACGTCCATTTTCCTATAAATTGTTAAATATTGAGTGAATTAAACTGAACTTGTGTAATATGGTTTCTTCCCTGAGGAAGATTTTTGCATGAAAATATTGATAACCATATATTTTGATGCATATTCATATCAAACATATATAATTTATCTATACAGTAATAAAATACTATATCATTTATCAATCTATGTTAGTTACCTAGCAAAAGGTTGATATATATATAAATATTGAAGCATACAATATAACAAGCCCGGTCAGGGTTTTTTTACTAAGCCTTACTTTAGTCTAAGCGGATCCTCTAGTTACTTTCTTTTGTTCATTTTCGCTTAATTATTTACATTGCCGCCAGGATTGTAGTCGCATCATGAGATGTCCTATGGATTTATATGACGTCGTTTAGGTGCTCTTTTTTATGATTAAAATAACGGAATAGCACCAGTTTACTTAAGGTGATTATTGTTTAATTATTATTGAATATTTTACATTGTATTTTTATTTGTAAATTACTTAAACATATAACTTTAGAGGGGTCCAGTGAGATATTAGTTTTTTAAAATTTACTCTTTTTAAATAAGGATAATCATTCATTCATTCATTCATTCATTCATTCATTCATTCATTCATTCATTCATTCATTCATTCATTCATTTATTCATTCATTATTTTATTTGTTTGTTCGTTCATTGATTAATTTATGCATTCGTTCAATTATAAATTAATTAAATTGGGTCCGTCACAGTGATATTTGAGCAATGTGATTGGTCAGTTGCTTTATTGAAAGTCTATTAATGACGTCACAGTTTATTTTAGTGTTAAAGAGTTGTGAATTGTGGGACAGGCATGGAATTCCCTGCTTATTCATTGGGTTTCAATACCTGATCTGGGATATATCAGGGACTGGGGGTAGTCTCTAAACGGTGTACTGCTAAATTTCAGCTGAAATGATGGGAACTTGCGATAATTGTCAGACGCAGGGGCGTAGTGTGGTAACTGTGCAAGTTACTCAGGGAAAGCGTTCCACTTACGCTGATTGGAGTCCGGGGTGTCTGCCCCTGGGTAATTGTTTAGAAATAGAAGTAGAAATGTGTTGTTGTTTTTTCAAATTTCATTCGTAAATGGGCCAGAACACATTATTTAAAATATTATTATTTAAGATATTTAATTCCATCTGCGGAAACGTATGCCCGGGCCGCACACTCTAAATTAAGCCGAAGTGAACACTTTATGCATGGAAAAGCTTATTGTGAAACTTTTAAGTACCTATTTGTACCCCCACCCCCTACCCAACCCTCCTCATACTTTTCAATATTAAGGCTTTGTTTACAAATTTTATGTATGCTACGCTGCGCGCCTGAGACGGGTAGAGTAAAAACGTCTAACCGGAGTAGTTGACAGGATGTACATGTATTACGATACTGAAACAGATTTAACGTACGACTATAACTCTTATGCTACGTCACGTTCCCTTTTCATAATAAAAAGTTTTTCATCTAAAGCTACCATAAACATTTTATTCATTGCTTTGGTCATTTCACTCGCGGATTGATAAGTAATCAACGTTTTGCAGTGCTATTTATTTCTTGTGGCCATGATATTTTAATTATTCTATTTCATACTTAGTTTAATTTTATTTATTTTACGTCGACTGTCAAATAGTTTGTTTAAACTTATTTATTATACGTCGACTGTGATACAATCAGTTTAAACTTATTTATATTATACTTCGACTGTGATACAGTTAGTTTAAACTTATTTATTTTACTTCGACTGTGATACAGTAAGTTTAAACTTATTCATATTATACTTCGACTGTGATACAGTTAGTTTAAACTTATTTATTTTACTTCGTCTGTGATACAAGTTCTTACAACGTCCGAAGTATCAGTACTAAGCATATGCAGAAAAAGAGTCTTGCTCAAGAACTGTGAAACTTTTTGGACAAGTAATACAGATCAAATTAAGTTTGGTCGGTTGTGTAATGAATATAGTGTTCACCGATCACGCCAGAGGTTGCGGGTTTGATCCCCAGCTCGACCCGATGCCTCTCACAAAACAACACGCAGTATTTGTGCTACCTAGGAAATGGACTCGAGAGCGGTTCATATCGGCTCTGAGCTTTCATCGCAATCGAGCTAAAATAAATTAGTATAAACTAAACTAAGACAAATCACGTTAATGTTACCTGTAGAATGAACTTACCTTTGTAGTGCTAGTGTTACCCGTGGAATGGATTTACCTTTTGTAGTGCTACTGTTACCCGTGGAATGAACTTACATTTTGTACTGCTAATATTACCCTTGGAATGAACTTACCTTTTGTAATGCTAATTTAACGAATGATTAACGATATTTTTTTTATTATTATTATGTACACTGGTAATACGGTTGATGCAAGGCTAAGCTTTTTAGTTTCAAAATTACTCATTAACCAATCATTGGTAAAGATATTTTTTCCGCATGCTTAACCTTTCTTCAGGGTTGATGTAGCACGGCCTGCTTATCAAAGTTTGGTTTTACTAGCTCTTTATATGCGTGTAATAATACAAATATTGATCATTGTAGATCTACTTATTCTGGCGAAGTGATACAGTGACTGGACCGGTTTACTGTTTCCGAAGGTGCAGGGGACTGCGCAATGCCAAGTGAGTACGAACTGTCGGATATATCGGTGAAATATCGGACTGAATCTTTGACCAACGGTAGTACCAATCAGAAAAGTGAAGACGACAAAATGTATATCTCCCCGGCCAAGGCCTTTATTTTGGCGTTTTTGGCGCTTGCAGTTGCAGTCGGCGTTGGTATAATTGTGCATTTTGCGGGACCAGCACGAGAATTTGAGTGTAAATGTACTTTCCCCGAAACCGGAAGTGGCGGGACGACGGCTGCTCAGGAACAGTGTAAGGAATGGGCGACCGAAGGAAATAAAGAAATATGTAAGTTTGTTTGCTTTTTTCGTTTTATATATTTTTACTTATTTTACAAACTTCTGATTTTTCAATGAAAATATATTCTGTTTTTTTTTCGTTTTATATATTTTTACTAATTTTACAAACTTCTGATTTTTCAATTAAAATATATTCTGTTTTCCTTGATCGATGTTTTTCGAATGAGTTGTTACTGTAATGATGTTGATTATCCTAATTATGATGATAATGACAGTGATGAAGGAGATGATAATGATGATGATTATGGTGATGATGGTGATGATGATGATGATGATGATGATGATGATGATGGTGATAATGATGATGATAATAATAATGATGATGATGATGATGATGATGATGATGATGATGATGATGATGATGATGATGATGGTGATGAAGGTGATTATGGTGATAATAATAATGATGATGATGATGATGGTGATGATGATGGTGATGAAGGTGATTATGGTGATGGTGATAATGATGATAATAATAATGATGATGATAATGACGATGATAATGATGATGATGATGATGATGATAATGACGTTTTTTAAGATGAGAATAATAATGGCAAGTATTAATGTTCGTGAAAACAAGAATAATAACGATATTGATAACAACAGCTGAGAAATTAGAACAATGCTTCAAAACTAGTATGTTAAACTTTATATAAGATAATACTATTAACTGGGTCGAGCACTAGTTAGGGCACTGTAAGACGTGTAATCAGGGCTCAACCTTCGTAATTGTAAGTTGCAATTAATCAATGTAACCTGAATACATTATAAAGATACCAGACAAATGTGCGCTAGATTATTGCCTTAAAACAACAGAGCTTGCACATGTCCTGCTAATGTCTGATATTTTCGTTATTGTATAACTTAACGAGGTTCAATATTAGCAGATTAATATTGTTCAATAGCAGAGCATCAATCTCACCTAGTTTTCTTTATATTACATACGTTTTACTATGCATAGACATGATGCATACATTCGATAAATGAACAAATGCTATTAAAGTGCCAGAATTATATAATAATGCTTATATCACGTGTTGTTTGTGTGTTTTTTAAGAAGCTTTTATGGTCATAAAATAGTATAGAAATCTAGAATAAGGAAATACAGAAAAAAAGAAGAATTTGAAACAAAATCCGTCTTACTATTTGAATATATGCACTGTTGTGCATAAATAATCCATCAAAATCACAATGAATTTAATTACACACAAATAAAATCAATAATTACTATAAAAAAATCCATTTTTATTTATCGCGCTCAATTATCCGTGCAATGATTTTTTCTGTCTCTGTCCTTTTCAGTAAAAATTGTATGAAGCAGTTGTAGTTTGGGATGGGTTTGTTATATTGTATGAAGCAATTGTAGTTTGGGATGGGTTTGTTATATTGTATGAAGCAATTGTAGTTTGGGATGGGTTTGTTATATTGTATGAAGCAGTTGTAGTTTGGGATGGGTTTGTTATATTGTATGAAGCAATTGTAGTTTGGGATGGGTTTGTTATATTGTATGAAGTAATTGTAGTTTGGGATGGGTTTGTTATATTGTATGAAGCAATTGTAGTTTGGGATGGGTTTGTTATATTGTATGAAGTAATTGTAGTTTTGGATGGGTTTGTTATATTGTATGAAGCAGTTGTAGTTTGGGATGGTTTTGTAATATTTAATCTAACCTAGAATGTTGATTCAGCCTTGCATTGATAGCAACTTTATTAATCATTTATATATCAAAACACTATTTACTTAACATATTACAATATAATATATTATATAAGTTAAACAACATTTACTGTATAAATTACATATATAAAATTTTTACTATACACATCACAGTATAGAATATATTATATACGTTTTAATACATCATGCTTTGCAATATAATATGCAATATACACATTACAATACTGTACTTACTTACACATTTCAAAATACACAAATATCATTACACTATCTATTATATATACATTTTTATATATACGTTTCTAAACAAAAACTAATTTACATATTTTGATATGCAATTTCATACATAGGGGATCTTACATAAGTGTCCATTTATTATTGAACTTATTAACGAGTTACCAAACATAAATATTATCATTATATCATTTTTGGTTAAAGAATTTGATAATTTTAATAACAATTAACAGCGAATATATAACTTAAGAAGATGGTAGCCTGATTCACCGCTTAAAGAATGAGAATAAATCGGCTATTTCAGTTTTCGTCATTCGCCATATGATGTAACGTCTCCAATCAAAATAATGTAATTTTTCCACGGCAAACTGACGTCAGGTTAGTCGAAAAATACCTCGGAAGTTTACGTGCCTGAGCCGATTTAAACGGAAAATCGAAAATGATATGTCACTTGGCTAATATCAAAAGTATGTCATGAATTCATATAACACTCATTCACCGATAGCGATGTGATAAAATAAATTACAGTATTTACTAATCATATTAAGCATCACAATTCAAGTTTTCAATATATGGTGCAGTTCACGTTGCAATATAGAATTGTAACACGTTTACCATATCTGTACGAGTACATTACTGTTCAAATGGTTATACAGTTTATATAAACAATTTACTATACACATTACAAGGGCGGATCTACTCTTAAATAAAACGACGACCCCCACCCCCCTAAACACCCATATTGAATTAATATTCACTACATTTCTACTGGAAAACATGTGTGCCCGTTCAGATTTTGTGTTTCTCCTCCTATGTGAGCCCCCTGATAACTGAAATCCTGAATCCGCCCCTGCATTATCATTTGCATTTTCCGTTAGGATGTTTCGATAGTGTCTATTTATAAGCATACTATTTAACCCATATACATATATTTCGGTAATTTACGTTAACTACAAGTAGCAATCTTTCTATGTTTAATTGATATATAACTGAATATGCACTTGTATATATGAGAAAGTGTGGTCTGTGTAAATGCTGTTACAGCTGCGGCTGCATAATTTACAGATAAACTGTTATCGGTTTTAGATAGTAGCTCTTGGTAATAGACAATGCATCTGTTTCTGTCACTTGCCGACTTATTAAACAGCCCTTCTGTTACACATTATCACAGAGTTGGTACAGCGTCAGAGCGGCCGTTACCCATACGTAGGTTGTACGTTCCACCGTACGGAATTCTGTACACAAATCAATGCAATTCAGCATGTGGACATTGTTTACACACTGAACGAAACAGTTAACCCGCCACCAGACATTTCATCATAGTGAACCTGCCATTTTATATATTCTCTCAAAAAGTATCGTAGCAAAGTCCTTGATAATTGGACTGCTATGTAAAATTAATGCACAGTTGTTTGTTTATGTCGTATTTTCTACTTCTTAATACACTGACGAAGATATTGGAAATACAAAAGTGGCGGGTCGTGTTCGGTATAATGTACATTTGTGTTTAACGGGAAAGTTGATATTTGCCTAGCTTCTAAGCATGAAAAACAAGTGAAAATAAAAGTAGATCTCCCAAATATGAACATACAATACCAATAAACAAAATCTATCGGCCTATAGAGATGGCATTCGTATAAGACGTTCATTTACATGTAACTAAGTACGTAATAATGCGTCTGTCATACTGAACGCCGACTTTCACCGCCGGCGTGATTGAGCTATCAGTTGAGCAAATTACAAGTATGTGAGGTAAAGCAACGCTGAGTATTTATAATATATTGATCAAATAATCAAATGCATCATGTATCTATTTGGTAATTGCTTAAAATAATGTAAAAAAATACAGAGAAAAACTATAAATAGAACTGAGAAGCAAATTTTATTTTTACGTTACTGAACGCCACCGTTATTAAAACTGATAGGCAGACGATTTCCTGTTTGTAAATCTTTCTTTTAGTCTGTAGAACGGACCTAGCTCTCCCGATTGCGTCCGTTAAATAGTCATTTTGGGAAACCACATCTGGGCTCGTTCATTGGGCAGTTGCTTCAACTGAAAGTTTGAATGACGTCGCAGTTTAGTGAGCGTTCAATTGCTATGAATTATGGGACAGGCATAGCATTCCCTGCATTTTCATTAAGGGCAAATAGACAAGATTCGGGAGAAATCAGGTTCTGGAACTAATCTTTACTCTCAGAGACTAAATTCACACTATCTCATATAGCACATGTTCAATGTATCCAGCATAGCAGAGGCTGACTGGTTCTTGTAACTGTCTTGTAATCGGTGAAGAAATCCTGGCCGTGTTCTGTAAAATGTGGACTGGTATCTTACGTATTATTGGAATACGTATTGCAACATACATTATAACATTATCAATATAACAACTACAGGTTTAAATCAAAATAAAAAAAAAATGCGTATTTGGAACTAAATCCACTTAAAGTTTAACCAATAAACCAAGACAATTTAAAAAAATATATATAATATTTTCATTTTTTTATGAATTTATTCAAAATCATAGTAACACTTTGTCAACATAAATGTTGAAAAAAGGAATTGACTTTAAAAATAATCGTTTACATGGTTTGGGGCCCATTAATTGTGTTTTAGGTCGTTTGTTAATGAAAATGGCAACTATGCGAAACAAGTTGTAGTTCGTGAGTAGATATTTTTATTGTAACCGCGAAATATCAATCCGGAACTACTCGGTAGCTAAGGGAAGTAACTCCAATATCGACGTCTTGGTGGAAGTTACGTTCGGTATCGGTGGTGAACTATAAAGATAATGACATTCGGCATAGACTTAGTCCCGATGAAAATATTGAAACCTCGAGCAAATGGAAGTTATTTGCTTTTCGTCTTTGAACGTTATGTAACTCTTCAATATTGAAGGTTTTAAAGTTAATGTTAGAGTTGTAACATACATAGATATTGGCCTGTCGACTGTTGCCGCCAAATGACCTGACGCAAACTGTAACTCAAACAAGTCGATAATCCAATCAGCGATCGATGTTGTGTCTAAGACCACTATTTTCCTCATACAAGGAAACTGTCTCTAAGTAAACACTTCGTTGTATTACATTGTATTTACTTAGACAAACACCGCCATAAGTAGGTCAATGTGCATTATTTCATTTTTAAACTATTGTTTTAACATACTTTTGCAGTTTTGCTATTCAAACAAAGCGACAAAATGAGTATATTAGGGAGTTCATAATAATTTACATGCCATTGAAAATTTGGTATTTTGTTGCGATAACGGATTTGCAGCCCGAGCTGTCGGCAGATTGGAGATTGTTTGTTATTCGTTTGTCGTCATTCGTCTTTTGGTATCCAACTTGAAACACCTCAGCGGTATACAGAAAGTGAGTCGTCCTCGCACGCGAAAAGTCGTGGGTTTGATCCCTGGTTATTTTACTAGAAGCGTCGTAGATAGGCGCTAAGCATTTAGAGAAGAATTCTAGGTCTGGTCGGCCCGGTGTCAGTATAATGTGACCGGGTGGAGTATCATACCACGTGTCTGCGGCAGGATACTCCAATGTGACAGTGCTTAGAATACTGTCTCAAGTAGACAATGTCGCGATAACACTGAAACATTGTTTCTACAACAACAACATAATCTTGAGACTAACATTGATGGATAGTAGACATATTGATCTGGAATTCACATATTACATCGACGCAGTAACTGTAAGTTTACTTATTCTATTTAAAATAATATGATGTATAATCTAAAAAAATTGGTATTGATACATAAAACATATATTTGTGTGTGTGTGTGTGTGTGTGCATGTGCGTGTGTGTGCGTGCGTGCGTGCGTGCGTGCGTGTTTTGAGACGGACTGTAGCCGCACGTGTGTCATTTATAACAAAATGGTCACGTGTATGCAGGAGAGGAAAAATCATCACCAGAGTCAATCAGATAAGGTAATGATATATATTCAAGGTTACAGGAAAATAAAGTTCCGTAACACTGACTGGCTACTCGTTAATCTGCCATCTAGAGTATTTACACAGGTATCAGTGGCAATATCTAGCCATTAATTTTTACCAATCTCGGAACCGAACTTTGAGATAGTAATGCCACATGGGCAGGTAGAAGTTAATTTGGTATTCGTTTTTCCTTTTTTGCAATAGAAGGAGTACAACTCTGCAATATTGGATGTCAATTGGGTTTTAGAGTTAGGGTTAGCTGGCGGAAGACGGAATACGAATAACGAATCTTTGTCACTATATGCATAAATAGGGCAAACACCGCACCGTGGTCTGGTGTTCGAGCGTCCGCCTCGCATGTGCAAGGTCGTGGGTTTGATCCCTGGCCGGGTCATACCAAATACTTGAAAAGTATACTAGACTACTTGAATATAATATTATAGGATATTGCTTTACCCACGAAAGCAAGACATGATGGTAGTATGAATAAATGTTCAAATAGTAATGTACGTGTATTGAAAACAAAATGGGGGATATCAGACCACGCGTGTGATGTTATGAAGCAATTTACGTCTACGGAAAACACGAAATGTCGGTGATGTTATACCAAGAGCACTAAGCATACGACATAATGCTGTAAACAAATGATTCTTAATTTCATATTTGCGTTACGTCTTTCGATATCAGAGTTATATAACTCTTCAATATTGGAAATACTAAAGGTTAGGGTTAGGTCGTATGTTGAATATCGAAAAAAAACTTCAGTATACCAACACCGTATTATAATACACCATTGTTTAGTTTTAGTGGGCAGATGCCAGGACATCAGCCCACTCTTCTGTTATATCGATACAATTTTATATTGTAAATATTTACACCGACTGGCATATAAGTATAAATAGGCTGTCCGTACACAACTGCTAGTGCTGAGTTCACGGCAGAGTAATACAACACACTGTAACGATAGGTAACCGATGTTACGAACTTTTGGTCTGGATAATGTTGGCAAATTGTTTATAGGTGTAACACCACCATTGATTTTTGTTCTTTATTTTATAGTAAATAATAAAAATTTGAAGGCTTGTCATTCATAGACAGACCCAAACGAAAGAAGTGAAACTTACATTGTACTGTTTATCAACATCTGCACTATCAAAATATGATGAGAAAAGTAGGGGTCATGTGTCATATAAGAGATTTTTTTCTGCTCATTGTGTACACTGTTGACAAAGTGAAAGTAGACTTCTGAAATCATGTATTCATACCCCAATTTCCAAGCATCATTTTTTTTTAAATTCACAATTCAAACATGACAATGCTATCAAAATGTTCAAATACATCAATAATGCCATACAAATAAAAAAAAACACATTAAAATAAGGAAAATGCATTTTAAAGGAAAAGAAACGAAGATTATTTATAACCGCCACTATGCGACTACCCCACGGAAGCACTTCCTTTTTGCAATGGTGGTACTATGCCTATAGTAAAATGATTATACGCAACCCCAGGTTTTCAGATATGTCTCAACACAGATCTATATTTTATAACGCGCACGTATTATCTGAATCGTTCAAGACTTATCATGTCCGATCTCAACAGACTACAAGTGGTTGTACCAATGGCAAGTATTTAAACAGTCCGGGTTTATAGTTTTATTGCCGGCTTTTAAACGTTTATTTGAATAAGTTCGATTGTGTGTGCTTTTTTGTATAATATAGATTTTTATAAAGTTTTGTAATAAAACAATGAATTTAAGCATGCTTTGGAATAATTTCATGTATTGTTGTACCTGTAGATTCATTAAATCATTATAGGTGTATTTTAGCAAAATTACATTAAATATTTTCCATGGGGCTCCATTGTAATATTAACGTCTCACAACACTATTATATTTTCCATAGGGCTCCATTGTAACATTAACGTCTCACACCACTATTACATTTACCCATAGGACTCCATTGTAATATTTACGTCTCACACCACTATTTCATTTAACCATAGGGTTCCATTTTAACATTAACGTCTCACGCCACTATTACATTTCACATAGGGCTCCATTGTAACATTAACGTCTCACATCACTATTACATTTACCCATAGGGTTCCATTGTAACATTAACGTCTCACACCACTATTACATTTACCCATATGGCTCCATTGTAATATTTACCTCTCACACCACTATTACATTTACCCATAGGGTACCATTGTAACATTAACGTTTCACACCACTTTTACATTTACCCATAGGGCTCCATTGTTACATTAACGTCTCACACCACTATTACATTTACCCATAGGGCTCCATTGTAACATTTACTTCTCACACCACTATTACATTTCACATAGGGCTCCATTGTAACATTAACGTCTCACACAACCATTACATTTCCCATAGGGCTCCTTTGTAACATTTACGTCTCACACCACCATAACATTTCCCATAGGGCTCCATTGTAACATTTACTTCTCGAACCACTATTATATTTCACATAGGGCTCCATTGTAACATTAACGTCTCACACCAATATTACATTGACCCATAGGGCTCCATTGTAACATTTAGTTCTCACACCACTATTACATTTCCCATAGGGCTCAATTGTAACATTTACTTCTCGAACCACTATTACATTTCACATAGGGCTCCATTGTAACATTAACGTCTCACACCAATATTACATTGACCCATAGGGCTCCATTGTAACATTAACGTCTCACACCAATATTACATTGACCCATAGGGCTCAATTGTAACATTTCGTCTCACACCATTATAACATTTCCCATACGGCTATATTGTAACACACAGTGAAAACCCAAAATCTACAGCATGTGTCTGGGCTCAAATTCCTCACTGATTCAACATATTTTACCTTTTTTTTTAATAAACTTGTTTTGTGATACCTATCAATTAGAGTCCTGTCCATGCATTTTAATTATCATTGTTTATAATACGAGTTAGATAATTATTTATCTGCGACACGTAACCATATAGCTATGCATGTTTTAGACCTACTATGTCATTCCAATGAGCTTCTGGGACAAAAAATATTCGTTTGAATATTTAGCGTCATGTTTATGGTCTAATGGACGATCAGTAAACATAATCAACCTTTTTCTGGGTTCCTGGAAGGTTTACTATTTGCGCAGTCGGTAGCACGTCTGACTTTTAATCCTGTGGTCATGAGTTCGATACCCTTCCGGCCACAGTGTCCGTAATGATTGATATACGACATTGCGTCTCATTGTTATAAGCTTTCATCGCTGATTCAAGCAGAGTTACCAGTTACTTGCGGAGATAGGGATGTGCTGGTTTGCCAACCAGGATCCCAGAAAAAGGTGGATAGGTTAACTAATCGTCTGTTAGCCCTCGATGGCATAACAATGACTCTTGAATATTTAATCATAAAACCAATATCCGCACATCGGCGTAATATTTCAGCTCATGTTGGAATATTGCGAATATAACAAAATGTGGCCAGAAATATTTATCTCAATGTTTCACGTAAACATTATATAATAACTTTGTTGATATCTCTAATCGGTCGGTGAACTGTTCGCGGATTTATTGCTTGGTTTGTTAAATGTTACTCATCTCCGCAGAAATGCTGTTTACACATGTGGAGGTTATCACAGCTCTGAATAGCCGATCGTCGATGAGGGGATGAGTTTGAGATGATTATCGATTTATTGTTCAATGATAAGGGTGATTTTGTAGAAAAAATACGGTGGCCAGCAAGGACCGTTACTCACAAACTGTGAATAGTACGCCACTGTCTCAATTTGCTTGTAGAGTGTCAATGTGTAATTCTGCATGAAATCGATGTTGAGATAGATAAGAAAAAAAAAACAAGAATAAAGAGCATTGTTTACGAAATTTAAAAAATATCATAAAGTATTGAATATCTCGTATAAACGAGTATGAAATTCAGAATCTGACTCAACATGTCAAAAAGCAAATTACTATGTTCATTTGCAGAATCAATCAGTTTTAATGATCATTTAATAGAACATGTTACAGGATCACCTTTCTTACCCATAAGTGTATGTTTACAATGTTTTACAAAAATGTCTGAGTTTGAGTCCAATTCTCAAACTCAAATTAATGATGAATTGAGGCCCTGATCAAATCAGAAAAATCTTGTATGCAGCATATACATAGGAGTTGTTTTTAATAAAAACGTAGATCAACTACTGTAACACATGAAACAAAAGTATACATTATTTACGTACGTATGAGGGGTTTTCGAAAACCCTAACCCTAAACCCTAGACACTTAACTACCCACTCGTATGCACGGACAGACAGATGGACAGACAGATCCAAATAAGTGTATCCCGCTTTTCGCATAGCAGGGGACAAAAAACAAGTCGGTCACATCGTTTTTATACATAGTATGTTCTTTCTTGTGGCATGCCGCGAATATTCACAGTGAGTTTGTTCATACTACCACTCTGGCGGGTCTCTGGAATCTCTCATGTTCACAATTTTTCCAAACCAATAAATTTGACCCCAAAAAAATGATTACATGGGCATGCCAATAATTGATAAGAATACAAACCATGATTTAATTCTAACCCGGAAACCACATGGTCCCAGGTCTAAGGCGCTATATGTCGACCACGTACAAAGCGTGTCTGGGGTCGTGGGTTCGAGTCAAACTGGGTACGAATGTGTGCTTCATTTTGATATTTCTAGGAATGATTTGTCCAGTTAGCAGTATTGAGTACTTCAATTTGAAAGCACCTCGAATCCTGTCTTAAATAGACAGAGTTGTGAAAGGAAAAGTACTATAAATGGTCATTATAAAATTAATTGCTAGATTATCATCCAAACTTGTCTAAAGAATTGGAAGTGGGTTGGGGTATTTTTTTATTTTATTTTTTTCCTCAATTGTTTGCTTTACAAAATATATATATTTTTTTTTTTAATTTTATTTTCTATAAAAAATAAGAAGGGTCGGGGGCAGAATAAAAAATAGAGTGTGGTGTAGGCGGGTATGATAATCTAGCAATTAATTTATTATGGCCTAACAGACATAATCATTCTATACCGCCTGGTTTATAAGGAGCACAATCTTACAATATAGGTTCAAATATATATGTCTAGAATAAAACAGTAATGAATTATAAATTTGGACGTTTCTGCCTAAGTGACCGAGTGGTCTAAGTCCCTATTGTGTAACGGTCACTTACCTCTCACCACAGCTCCGACCATAAATGTTATGTGAGAAAGTTTGCCAATTTCTTGCGGAAAAAAACGATGGTTCTACTCAGATTCATTCTGAGGCATTCAATCACCGTTGTTAAACTGGATATATATATAAATTATATAGGTAAGTTAAAACATATTCTATTTCAAATATTTTATTTGGGCCACAAGTTCTTGCAAAATAGATTCACCCCCGCTCTCCATACAATTAACAAATGTACAATTTAACAAATACATATAACATATTTATGCTGATATAAACAATTATAAACATACAGTTAGTGGATGAATGAGAGAAAGACAGAATAAGATGATGAAAGAGAGAGAGAGAGAGAGAAAGAGAAAGAGAGAGAGAGAGAGAGAGAGAGAGAGAGAGAGAGAGAGAGAGAGAGAGAGAAAGTGACAACTGGATATATATATGTATATATATTTTAATATATTATACAATTATAAATTAGCATTAAAACTTTAAAAATGGTAAACCAAACTGAAGTGTTTACCACTCGTGTTCGACACGTACGATGAATGTATATCATATATTATATATTGTGTGATATGACGATGACGAATGACTTGGCAGTTGTTGCTTTTTTCTGTTGTACACATACGCATAGTAAATATGGGATAGCACCCTTCAACTTGTTTGTAGTTGTCACATCTCGAAATCGTGTTATATTTTACATTCGATTTCACTCGACACGACGTTTTTGTGTTTTATTGCCACCATAAACTGTTGGTCAATATTTTCTCTTTTCAAGTACAAATAAATTTTGACTTTTGTAAAATGTTGACTTTTAAGGATTTACGATTTATTGTCTTCAAATACAAGATGACAAATGGAAACATGTTCGGTGATTCATCTCCCAACATGAATCTTAAAACCAAGAAATTATATAGAGATTAATTATATAAGTCCGTGTTAAAACTAAACAAACATAGTTAAATCTCCCGCACTAGGTCTATTAACCACCGATGAAAAAACAGGGAATTCCATGCCTGTCCCACAATTCATAGCAATTGAACGATTACTAAACTGTGACGTCATTCAAACTTTCAGTTTAAGGAATTGACAAATCAACGTGCTCAAATGTGGTTTTCCCAACATTGCTATTTAACGGACCTTATCGGGAGAGCTGAGTTCCAACTACGGAATAAAACAAACCCTAACCTTAATTACCTCTCAGATTTAAGAGTTATATTACACAAATATCGAATACGAATATCAAAGTTTAGTAACTTCTGTCTTCTTATGAGAAACTAAAAATGTATATGGGCATGTAAAGTTTTACTTAGTTGAGCGCGTGGTCCAGAGATGTGGTAGAGCATCGAACCCATGATCGGAGTGTCGTTGGTTCGATCCTCCCCCACGTCTACGTGTAGTGTCCTTGAGCAAGACACCTTTTTCCGCATATACGTTTAACTGGTTCTACCTAAGAAGACGCCGAGCGTGATTTATATAAGTTGTTTCGCAATCAAAGTAAAATAAACTATGATAAGTTTAAACTAAACTAAACGATTGGTCTAAGGCTGCGTCGATTTAAGACCACTTGCTTTCTCATCGCTGAGGTCGTGGGCTTGAGTTTCGCTCGGCCTTAAAATCGTGTATGCGACAAAGTTTGCCAGTTACGTCCGAAAGAATGGTAGTTCTACTTTGGGTCTGTAAATACCAGATATAACCTGAAATGTGTTGAAAAGAAAAAAAAAACTGAAATGAATGGGTTGGGGTTTTGCAAACATATCCTCCTCTCAGTCAGGTCGTTATACTCGATTCGTCTTTCGATATTAATCTTGATATTTAACAAATCTGACGAGATTCAAAATCACTAACAGTAAATGATATTAAATGTATAAGTTTAATCACTTATTTATTCAGAAGAGAATGCCGGGATTGCTAGTAATTAATTCAGCATTTACTCATTTACTTGGAAAACAGTTTGGCACATTTCATTGTTTGATATTATTTGCTTTGGTTGGATCCAAAGTTTCAATTCGGGTAGAAAAAAACATTAACAAATGTATTAGCAAATGAATATGCAATGCTAGCCTTTAAAATGAAACAAACATATGAAGAATTTATAGGTAAACAAAATATCTGGGCGATGGCGTGTTGTCCAGTTCCACATTTATGATCATTTTCACATTTTGGGCTTCTTCAAAGCCGCGTTGAAACGTAAAATAATTCTTCACACGTTGTTACAAATTCGGCCGTAAATATCACATTAAGTGACATATATGTTTAACTGCTTTTCATTTTTTTAAGAATTGTATTTTACAAAAAACTTATAGTTACAATATAGCTACAATATATATATATATATATTGAGTCATTTAAAGTAGGAATAATACAAAATATTGAACGCCGTAGTCTGGTCTGTGTACATTTATGTCTTGGTTCTTCGCAAATAAGTATCTCCATATATATATAATATATATATAATATACGTATGGACTGGACAGACACATTTATATACATGAACTGATAGTTTGATATGAGTAGGTTCCAGTTAAGGATTCATAACTACTCACATGCTAAATAAAGGATATTTATATATGACCAAAACAGCTCTTGGACCACCAAGTACAATTATGTGTCAGTATGACCAGGTTGTGGCCTTTGATTTAGCCAAAAAAAAGTCAAATTCTACCTTGTATACCTACTACAATATGTTAAATGTTTTACTAAACTGAATCGTATCTAGATATAATGTAAATGTTTATAATATCCAAGCTGAGTTCGATTTTTTTGTAGTAGCTTAGAGTTATTTTCCTTGATTTAACAAAAAAACTGTATTTGATCTTTTCCAGACACTTTCTTTCAAGTCTTAGGCCTCTTAACACTGTTCGGATTTACTGCGTATAGCTATAAAACATTGATCTAGATCGATTAGGGGCGAGATCGGACTAGAAACATCAAAGTTGTTATTGCCCTCGATCTGGTAAACACGCCATATTGCATTTGGTCAAGTTAAACTTTTGCCTAAATAGTATCATAAATAACAGAGTTATGTGCCCTTTATTAAGCAGTAACTTTCCGATCAATAATGAATATTTATAATACAGTTTATACCGGTAAAAAAAAATTTATGCGGATACATAGTGGAATGCTGAGATGTAGGGTGCCAAAACCGGGTCACTGTGATATAATAAAATTATGTCGTATTGAGTTAAAGTAAAGATAAAATGAAATAGCATAAATGTATTAAACTATTTATTATGCAATTTGATAGAATATAAAACATCTGAGTTGTCCTATTAACCATAGCTTAGCAAAGCTAGACATAATGCATGAATAACTGTGACTAGCCAGTACAGTCACCTGTGCGTTTCCCCAGATAACGTCACTAGCTCCGATTGATCTGAGTGCTTAGACACATCACTTACCGATTTTGGTTAGTTATTATCGCACAAGGTGGTAAGAAGTTATGGAATATTTTAATAGAAATATGCTCATAAACGGTTTCTTATTTACGGTGTTCCGTTGGGGACATCGTGGCGTATTTATTTAATAAAGTCTAGTCGAAACAACGAAACAATGAAACTACGACGATGAAAAGTGTACGAGGGGTTATCCAGAAGTTCGTGGACAAAGCTCATATTATGAACGTGACATATCTGATTTATTTGGAGGCTTACATGTATTATATTTAATATAACTGCAAACTGTACGCAAAGTATGAAGAAAATATATAGTCAAATAAAACAGAAACATGTATTTTAACATGTCATGTACGTCTATCTGCCGCAGGCCAGATTAACGTTACGTCGAATTTTTCCTACAAGTTATTTCCCTGCTCTTACTCGTCGTTCCACTCGTACTCTTTTAGCAATTGGGGAACCCTGCTGCGAACACTCTCAGCATGCTACTTAATGCAGCATAGTTCATGAATTATATTACAGCAATCCTTTTATTGAGGTATTTTTACCACGTTGACGTGACTTTGCTTGCTTTTGACACAGGACGCCACACCTGCTATCGTCCATTATTGTTTCTCGTTCCTCACTGTACTGTTTGTGTCATTTGCAGACTACAAAATGCACTACAAATAACTTCCTCGGACTATCGTCTGATTAGTGTTTTGCTTATATTGACACAAACTGTATTGCTGCTCGTTGTTTCACCGTTTCATCAGATGCACTATTTGCATATTAATGAATCTATCTTTTCAATATAAATTAATAACACCTAACATTTGCGCGCCATGCTGGAATGACACATGCAGACATTGGTGGCGTGTCCTCAATAATAGATGCTTCACCGCGAGTATGAAAGGAAAAGGATTGTTATTTTTCACATATTTATCTGTCGAATTGTTCAACATTTTGAGCTGCGGTACTAACCCTGTATGCATGTTGCTATGGATACCGTAACATTGCTACTGGCATAAGAAATATACTAAAATACTGTACATCGATGACAAATACGCCAATACTTAAGTTGTGAAAATAAATACGGATTTTATCAAATATGTCCACGATCTTCTGGATAACCTCTCCGCGTAAACAACAAAACTACGATGGTAAAAAGTCGAAACTATGATGGTGAAAAGTCCAAATTATTTCGACTTTTTACCATCGTTGTTTCGACTTGACTTAATTAAATAAATATGCCGTGACGGCCCCAACGGAACATCATCACTTATTTCACATTTCATTAAAATAAATATTGATAAATCTTGAGTAAAAATAGATATATTTCTAAATATCATATTATTAACTAATTTTAACAAAAAAACATATTAAATTCGCCCCGAGCCTTTACGTACTGGAAATAATGCTCACTGTAGCAGGTATTATACAAGAAATGACAGCATCTAATGGAGTCAACTAAACAATTAAGCTGAATAAATTACTGAGTTGTTTGAACGCTGCCTCGGAGGAGCTATTCTTCGTTGTGGTATTCCTGATAATGTTACTGGAAGTTCGAAAGAAAATGGTTCTAAAGGCTACAAATTCTAGGATTCATGCGTTGGGAGACATGTCAGTACGTAAGCACCATCTAGTGGTAACGCAAAGTTACAGTCACATTTACTAATTTAGCTTCAAGAGTTATTGTTGTCACGTGACATAATATTACGATATTTATTACATTATATAGTACTATAAAGATAAGTGAAGTCATAGAAATCTTCTTCTGTACTCATTCGTAGTATGTGGTCGTGACATTCGTGTCTGGATATTGTGGGTGTATGTTAACACATCCGACTCAAACTGATGTCAAACTAAATGTATCATTATAGGACATATTATTTTGCCATTTTGTGTTTGTGTATTTTTTTTTAACGGAATGGTACCTATATAACGTTTTATCAAAGTAGGACACAATCCTTTTGAAATTGCACCCAGTGTAATTTGTTTTCGGTATTATTGAAATCGGATATTATCCAAATAAATAAACGATATGTCGATATATCGATAAGTTCCACGCCATATCGTTGATAGTCAATTAATATTAATGTTAATTAATACTGATATACACAAATATCTGGTTTAATATATTTCGATAAAAACAAATTCTATAAAAAATCGACCCAATTGATATCGAATATATGAGGAAATAAACCTTTTCTCAATGAAACATAAAAAGGAGACAACTATCACAGAAGACGTTTACAACGGAGATATTACATTCCAGACCGCCCAAATGTCTAAGTTAACTAAAACTGTTCTTTTTCTTGTCGGGGTAATGGTAATCGGTTGTTTAGCGGCAACCGTTGCTATGGTCGGAGTGCTGTTAAATGATCATAACAAGGGAAGTACCTCTGATTCATCACAAACAGGAGCGCAGGGTTTGTAACGTTTGGATTATAGTTCGTTTTATTTTCTCCTTAAATTGATTACATTTTCGGACTGTTTGAGGTGATGATGATGATGATGATGATGATGATGGTGATGATGATGATGATGATAATGATGATGATGATGATGATGATGATGACGATGAAGATGATGATGATAATGATGATGTTGAGGTATACACAATTGTATCGTTGTACGTAATATATTTAATGAGTGGAAAAAACGTTGCAATTATATGTTATATTGATATCTATTTATGTAGTAGAATGATTAAAGAAACTATACCGTTATATGAAATATGTTGAAAGCGTTGGCAAATCTGTGACATATAAAGAATATCGTAAAGAGCAATGTGGGACCTTATTATTCCCAGATCATATTCCTCACAGGTCTGGGAAAAATAGGATCCTATTCCTCACAGTTTCAAACTGTGACATATATGATTGACCAAAATGGTAGTAAACAAGAGAATCATATTCTTCACAGATTTTGTCGATGACATTGCTGTTTGTAAATTTGATAATAAAAATATAATAATAAAAGGAACTAAACACTAATAACAATAATAGTATGATACAAGTAATAATAATCATAATAACAACAACAACAACAACAACAATGTTTATAAGAAGGGGTAGTAGTAGTATAAGGAGGAGGATCGTCAGTAGTTGGTAGTGGTTGTGATGGCGGCGGCGGTAATTGCAGCAGCAGCAGCAGTAGTAGCATACGTAATAGTAGTAGTCGTATATTGAACTGATTCGAGAAAAAAGTTTGCGGGTGCATATTGCAGGGACATTATAACTGTCCGGCTTAACTGACGTTAAAGACATATTTTATCAGTCGGACAGGCTTTGGTATACCGGCTGACCGACCGACGGGACGACCACCTACCGACCGACTGACATGTACACAATAAAATAAAACTTGTGCATTTCTTTGAAAATGCATTATTAATGTAATGAGTTATTTATTCTAACGAAAGCCTTATACTAGTTGTACGTTATATTTGGGCCAGCTAAGAAGTGTATATTATATGTCCCCCAACGCCAAACACCTACAATAACCACTACTACACAATTGAAAAAAAACAACAACAACACCAACAAATCTTTAAAATTTTGTCTTTATCCATCTTGTTCGGATTGTGACCCCGGGGGTTGAACTGTTACACTAACGTTAAAGCTCGACCATATCAGGCAGGCTCAGAACAGAACTATCCTTAAACCAAAGCTCTGCTTGCATTGTGGTACTCACTGTTGGCACAAAATTTATCCGTTGAAAGTGTTGGAAATACATTTTCCAGTACATATTTTTATGAATATAAATTGCTTATTAAGAAGCTCTCACATTTTAAGTATGCCATACTTAGTTTGTGCAATTTACTTATAATTTCAGAGATGTCATAATGTATGAATCTCGGTCAATGACGATATCTGTTACGTACAACGAACGTAGTCTGCTCTTTTACAACATACCAACGTTATTATGATTAATCAAACATCACACATTGAGCATTTCGTGCTCAGGTGAGCGGAACACATTTAAGCGATCAAACACCACAGCAACACCAACACTTAACACTATTACGCCTGCAAGTACCTCCAATTATTGCGGAAGTGTTGCGCCCAACAATAGAACGTATATCTCCAACAATAAAACAAACAACAACAATAATTATTTCATTTAACACATCTTAACTTTATCTATACCGTAACAGGCGCTCAGATGTAGAGGTCCCGGGTTCTATCCTCGGTAGGTGAACGTTCTCATAGAACTTTTCTCATGAGCACTCAGTAATGATGAGTTTGACCCAGGAAGCGGACTCGAGAGTGATTAAAGAACTGCCAGCTTTCTATTTCAATGGAGCTAATATGAAATGGTATAGACTATATACGAATACAACGACTGCTATAATAACAACAAAAAAAAGCCAACAACTACCTTGTCTGCGCCTACATCAACCACCATTTATCGATAGCAAGCAAAACAATGCCTATACAATTCACAACAACAACCATACTGCCATAAACCACTACTTTTACACTTACTTTTACGCTGCAAACAAGAATGATTACTATTTTCACTTTTACAGCATCAGTCAAGTCGAGAACTAACAGCAGCACCAGCAAAAAACAAAAACAACAACAATAACAACAACATAATCGATGATTCTTTATAACTATAATATAAACGCATACATGTATAGCAACAAAATATGTCTGCAATACCGACAACAGCAATCTGTGACAAATGTGACTCAGTTTTAAAAAGGTAATTTGTTGCTAAAAAAATCATGCAATGTTTGACCTGTGAGGAATGTGATTCCATGGTACATACAAAACCGACTTCGATCATAAATTTCTCAGGACCTGTGACATATAAGCTCGAAATGTGTGACAAATGAGATCTTATTTTTCCCAGCTGTGAGGAATAGGATCCTATTTTTCCCAGGTGGGAAGAATATGATCTGGGGAAAATAAGGTCCTACAGAGCAAGGTTAAAGAGTACACTTTCCTTAAATATTTAAACTGGCGAATCAAAATTGTGCTGATATTTGGAATATCTTATAAGATATATATCTCACAATTCTACCACGCAGTAAATTATCTGAAAAGGCTGCAACCAATCTGAGCCTTTTGTACTATGAAATTTACTAATAGGACATAACAACACTCTGTCGTACTATCACTTTCCTTACAGTGTGGTATGATATTGTGTCGTACTATCACTTTCCTTACAGTGTGGTATGATATTGTGTCGTACTATCACTTTCCTTACAGTGTGGTATGATACTGTGCCGTACTATCACTTTCCTTACAGTGTGGTATGATACTGTGCCGTACTATCACTTTCCTTACAGTGTGGTATGATATTGTGTCGTACTATCACTTTCCTTACAGTGTGGTATGATATTGTGTCGTACTATCACTTTCCTTACAGTGTGGTATGATACTGTGTCGTACTATCACTTTCCTTACAGTGTGGTATGATACTGTGCCGTACTATCACTTTCCTTACAGTGTGGTATGATACTGTGTCGTACTATCACTTTCCTTACAGTGTGGTATGATACTGTGCCGTACTATCACTTTCCTTACAGTGTGGTATGATACTGTGTCGTACTATCACTTTCCTTACAGTGTGGTATGATACTGTGCCGTACTATCACTTTCCTTACAGTGTGGTATGATACTGTGCCGTACTATAACTTTCCTTACAGTGTGGTATGATACTGTGCCGTACTATCACTTTCCTAACAGTGTGGTATGATACTGTGTCGTACTATCACTTTCCTTACAGTGTGGTATGATACTGTGTCGTACTATCACTTTCCTTACAGTGTGGTATGATATTGTGTCGTACTATCACTTTCCTTACAGTGTGGTATGATATTGTGTCGTACTATCACTTTTCTTACAGTGTGGTATGATACTGTGTCGTACTATCACTTTCCTTACAGTGTGGTATGATACTGTCTCGTACTATCACTTTCCTTACAGTGTGGTATGATACTGTGCCGTACTATCACTTTCCTTACAGTGTGGTATGATACTGTGCCGTACTATCACTTTCCTTACAGTGTGGTATGATACTGTGTCGTACTATCACTTTCCTTACAGTGTGGTATGATACTGTGTCGTACTATCACTTTCCTTACAGTGTGGTATGATATTGTGTCGTACTATCACTTTCCTTACAGTGTGGTATGATATTGTGTCGTACTATCACTTTTCTTACAGTGTGGTATGATACTGTGTCGTACTATCACTTTCCTTACAGTGTGGTATGATACTGTGTCGTACTATCACTTTCCTTACAGTGTGGTATGATATTGTGTCGTACTATCACTTTCCTTACAGTGTGGTATGATATTGTGTCGTACTATCACTTTTCTTACAGTGTGGTATGATACTGTGCCGTACTATCACTTTCCTTACAGTGTGGTATGATACTGTGTCGTACTATCACTTTCCTTACAGTGTGGTATGATACTGTGTCGTACTATCACTTTCCTTACAGTGTGGTATGATACTGTGTCGTACTATCACTTTCCTTACAGTGTGGTATGATATTGTGTCGTACTATCACTTTCCTTACAGTGTGGTATGATATTGTGTCGTACTATCACTTTTCTTACAGTGTGGTATGATATTGTGTCGTACTATCACTTTTCTTACAGTGTGGTATGATAGTGTGTCGTACTATCACTTTCCTTACAGTGTGGTATGATACTGTGTCGTACTATCACTTTCCTTACAGTGTGGTATGATACTGTGCCGTACTATCACTTTCCTTACAGTGTGGTATGATAGTGTGTCGTACTATCACTTTCCTTACAGTGTGGTATGATATTGTGTCGTACTATCACTTTTCTTACAGTGTGGTATGATACTGTGTCGTACTATCACTTTTCTTACAGTGTGGTATGATATTGTGTCGTACTATCACTTTTCTTACAGTGTGGTATGATATTGTGTCGTACTATCACTTTTCTTACAGTGTGGTATGATATTGTGTCGTACTATCACTTTTCTTACAGTGTGGTATGATATTGTGTCGTACTATCACTTTCCTTACAGTGTGGTATGATACTGTGTCGTACTATCACTTTCCTTACAGTGTGGTATGATATTGTGTCGTACTATCACTTTCCTTACAGTGTGGTATGATATTGTGTCGTACTATCACTTTCCTTACAGTGTGGTATGATACTGTGTCGTACTATCACTTTTCTTACAGTGTGGTATGATATTGTGTCGTACTATCACTTTTCTTACAGTGTGGTATGATATTGTGTCGTACTATCACTTTCCTTACAGTGTGGTATGATAGTGTGTCGTACTATCACTTTTCTTACAGTGTGGTATGATAGTGTGTCGTACTATCACTTTTCTTACAGTGTGGTATGATACTGTGTCGTACTATCACTTTCCTTACAGTGTGGTATGATACTGTGTCGTACTATCACTTTTCTTACAGTGTGGTATGATATTGTGTCGTACTATCACTTTTCTTACAGTGTGGTATGATACTGTGTCGTACTATCACTTTCCTTACAGTGTGGTATGATATTGTGTCGTACTATCACTTTTCTTACAGTGTGGTATGATACTGTGTCGTACTATCACTTTCCTTACAGTGTGGTATGATACTGTGTCGTACTATCACTTTCCTTACAGTGTGGTATGATACTGTGTCGTACTATCACTTTCCTTACAGTGTGGTATGATATTGTGTCGTACTATCACTTTTCTTACAGTGTGGTATGATACTGTGCCGTACTATCACTTTCCTTACAGTGTGGTATGATACTGTGCCGTACTATCACTTTCCTTACAGTGTGGTATGATATTGTGTCGTACTATCACTTTCCTTACAGTGTGGTATGATACTGTGCCGTACTATCACTTTCCTTACAGTGTGGTATGATACTGTGTCGTACTATCACTTTCCTTACAGTGTGGTATGATACTGTGTCGTACTATCACTTTCCTTACAGTGTGGTATGATACTGTGTCGTACTATCACTTTCCTTACAGTGTGGTATGATATTGTGTCGCACTATCACTTTCCTTACAGTGTGGTATGATACTGTGTCGCACTATCACTTTCCTTACAGTGTGGTATGATACTGTGTCGTACTATCACTTTCCTTACAGTGTGGTATGATACTGTGTCGTACTATCACTTTCCTTACAGTGTGGTATGATACTGTGTCGTACTATCACTTTCCTTACAGTGTGGTATGATATTGTGTCGTACTATCACTTTCCTTACAGTGTGGTATGATATTGTGTCGCACTATCACTTTCCTTACAGTGTGGTATGATACTGTGTCGTACTATCACTTTCCTTACAGTGTGGTATGATACTGTGTCGTACTATCACTTTCCTTACAGTGTGGTATGATATTGTGTCGTACTATCACTTTTCTTACAGTGTGGTATGATACTGTGCCGCACTATCACTTTCCTTACAGTGTGGTATGATACTGTGTCGCACTATCACTTTCCTTACAGTGTGGTATGATATTGTGTCGTACTATCACTTTCCTTACAGTGTGGTATGATACTGTATCGTACTATCACTTTCCTTACAGTTTGGTATGATACTGTGCCGTACTATCACTTTCCTTACAGTGTGGTATGATACTGTGCCGTACTATCACTTTCCTTACAGTGTGGTATGATACTGTGTCGTACTATCACTTTCCTTACAGTGTGGTATGATACTGTGTCGTACTATCACTTTCCTTACAGTGTGGTATGATATTGTGTCGTACTATCACTTTCCTTACAGTGTGGTATGATATTGTGTCGTACTATCACTTTTCTTACAGTGTGGTATGATATTGTGTCGTACTATCACTTTCCTTACAGTGTGGTATGATATTGTGTCGTACAATGAAATATCTTTAAAGGACGGGAAAAAACTTTGTCATAATACAAACATCATAGAAGACCATGAGAAATGTATGAAATACATTGATTATGTAATGGATCATGACAAAACATATGACGTACTGTTAATTATATTAAATGGGTGAGATAGAACTATCGCGTCATATAAAATATCTTAAAGATGCGAAACGGAGCTATGTCGTACTATTAAATATTTTAAAGGAGCCGAGCAAAGTTTTGACGAAGTATAAAATAAATTGATCGAGATGAAACTTTGTCATATTATGAAATAAATGTACAACAAAACAGGTGTAATATAAAATATCATAAAGGGATATGACAATATTAAGGCGTACTATAAGATATAATGGGCACTGAACAACATTACGTTATAGTGTGGGAAACAAAGGGGTGGGACAAAATTGTGTCGTACTACTAAAAATTGTAAAGGGGCGGGACAAAATTGTGTCGTACTATTAAATATTGTAAAGGGACGGGACATAATTGTGTCGTACTTTCAAATATTGTAAAGGGGCGGGTCAAAATTGTTTCGTACAATGAACTATTGTAAAGGGACGAGACACAAATGTGTCGTGCTACTTAATTTTGTAAAGGGACGGGACATAATTGTGTCGTGCTACTAAATATTGTAAAGGGAAGGGACACAATTGTGTCGTATTATTAAATAGTGTAAAGGGGCGGGGCAAAATTGTGTCGTACTATTAAATAGTGTAAAGAGACGGGACACAATTGAATAGTACAATCAAATATTGTAAAGGGGCGGGACAAAATTATGTCGTACTATTAAATATTGTAAAGGGACGGGACACAATTGTGTCGTACTATCAAATATTATTAAGGGGCGGGACAAAATTGTGTCGTACTATCAAATATTGTAAAGGGGCGGGCAAATATTGTGTCTTACTATTAGACATTGCAAAGGGATTGGACACAATTGTGTCGTACTATCAAATATTGTAAAGGGACGGTACACAATTGTGTTGTACTTTCAAATATTGTAAAGGGCGAGACAAAATTGTGTCGTGCTACAAAATATTGTAAAGGGACGGAACACAATTGTGTCGTATTATTAAATAGTGTAAAGGGGCGAGGCAAAATTGTGTAGTACTATACATATTGTAAAGGGACGGAACACAATTGAATAGTACTATCAAATATTGTAAAGGGGCGGGACAAAATTGTGTCGAACTATTAAATATTGTAAAGGGACGGGACACAAATGTGTCGTGCTACTAAATATTGTAAAGGGACGGGACACAATTGTGTCGTACTATTAAATATTGTAAACGGACGGGACAAAATTGTGTCGTACTATCAAATATTGTAAAGGGGCGGCAAAAAATGTTGTCGTATGGGACACAATTGTGTCGTACTATCAAATATTGTAAAGGGGCGGGACAAAATTGTGTCGTACTATCAAATATTGTAAAGGGACGGGACACAATTGTGTCGTACTATCAAAAATTGTAAAGGGGCTGGACAAAATTGTGTCGTACTATTAAATATTGTAAAGGGGCGGGACACAATTGTGTCGAACTATTAAATATTGTAAAGGGACGGGACACAATTGTGTCGTACTTTTAAATATTGTAAAGGGGCGGGACAAAATTGCGTCGAACTATTAAATATTGTAAAGGGACGGGACACAATTGTGTCGTACTTTCAAATATTGTAAAGGGACGGGGCACAAATGTGTCGTGCTATTGAATATTGTAAAGGGACGGGACACAATTGTGTCGTACTATTAAATATTGTAAAGGGACGGGACATAATTGTGTCGTACTATCAAATATTGTAAAGGGGCGGGACAAAATTGTGTCGTACTATCAAAAATTGTAAAGGGGCGGGACAAAATAGTGTCGTACTATCAAATATTGTAAAGGGACAGGACACAATTGTGTTGTACTATCAAATATTGTAATACTATTAAAAATCGTAAAGGGACGGGACACAATTGTGTCGTACTATTAAATATTGTAAAGGGATGGGACACAATTGTGTCGCACCATTAAATATTGTAAAGGGACGGCACACAATTGTGTCGTACTATCAAATATTGTAAAGGGATGGGACACAATTGTGTCGCACCATTAAATATTGTAAAGGGACGGCACACAATTGTGTCGTACTATCAAATATTGTAAAGGGACAGGACACAATTGTGTTGTACTATCAAATATTGTAATACTATTAAATATTGTAAAGGGACGGGACACCGTTGTGTCGTACTATTAAATATTGTAAAGGGACCGGACAATCTTGTGTCGTACTATCAAATATTGTAAAGGGACGGTACACAAGTGTGTCGTACTATTAAATATTGTTAAGGGACGGTACACAATTGTGTCGTACTATCAAATACTGTAAAGGGACGGTACACAAGTGTGTCGTACTATCAAATATTGTAAAGGGACGGGACAAAATTTTGTCGTACTATTAAATATTGTAAAGGGACGGGACTCAATTTTGTCGTACTATTAAATATTGTCAAGGGACGGGACAAAATTGTGTCGTACTATTAAATATTGTAAAGGGACGGGACACAATTGAATAGTTCTATTAAATATTGTAAAGGGACGGGACAAAATTGTGTTGTACTCTTCAATATTTGTAAGGACGGGACACAAATGTGTCGTGCTACTTAATATTATAAAGGGTCGGAACACAATTGTGTCGTTCTATTAAAAATTGTAAAGGGACAGGACAAAATTGTGTCGTACTATTAAAACTACAGGAAAACACTTATGAATAACTGAGATAGTTAACCAATAAAACACTGAATAAAGTATATTGATTTAATATGTGTATTTTCACATAGAAAGCTTGTTTTAAATTGTTCGAAAGTTATAAACGTACCATACATAAACACAGGACATCTTTATCATTATATGGACACCAGCAGTGGACTCATGAGAGGGTTGACCCGCATGTAGAAGGCTGTGGGTTCTCTTCGCCGTGGCATTTCAAATGATAACATTCATGTCTGGCGCTGAAAACCTAATGGTGACTGGGTGGGGTATAATGTGGTGTGTCTGATATGATTCTAGTTCAGTAATTATCGTATCATTTGCTTTACAGGCAGTGCGTGTCCAAGTGAAACTCCAGTCACGTGTCCTCCAGTAACCACCACTCCGCCGGTAACGTGTCCTCCAGACACATGCCCTCCAACAGTCACATGTCCTCCAACAGTCACGTGCCCTCCTGTTACCACAGTGCCTCCTGTAACGACATCAACCGCTACCACTACGACAGCGGCACCGCCTGTTCTCGACGTAAGACTACCCACAGCGTTGCATCCTCTATTATACACGGTAGAACTGCAACCAAACATGTACGCACCGTTGACCCCGGACCAGTTCACGTTCAACGGATCGGTCTTCATAGATCTGTATTGCCGAGAAGAAACCTATAATATAACGCTTCATATCAACAAACTTAATATAACAGGTGAGTTTAGATTGAGTATGACAGTACTAATAGCCTACGCGTGGCATTATTCAGTGCATGTTTATATAGATTTGATGTGTGGCAGATTTGCAAAAAATACGTTTTATCAAATAATCTAATAAGCAAATCAGCTAAACAAATCAGAAACTTTTTTTCATTGGTCATTTACAATGAACCTGTAACATGTTAACCTTATCAATCATCTGCGACGCTTGCTTTTTCTTAAAGGCAAGCGTCTTGACACATTGCGCCGGAGAAAAGTTACAATTTTGATGTAAGATCGAATTGACTGAAACAAACACACTTCTGCAACGTTCATATTTAAAGAAAATTAAGAAATAATATGTGTAGATTTACCAACATTCGATATTTATAAGATTGCTCAACCTTGGATATATTCCAACATGCGATATTTATAAGATTGTCCAACCTTGGATATATTCCAACATGCGATATTTATAAGATTGCCCAACCTTGGATATATTCCAACATGCGATATTTATAAGATTGCTCAACCTTGAATATATTCAAACATGCGATATTTATAAGATTGCCCAACCTTGAATATATTCCAACATTCGATATTTATAAGCTTGTCCAACCTTGGATATATTCCAACATGCGATATTTATAAGATTGTCCAACCTTGGATATATTCTTACATTCGATATTTATAAGATTGCTCAACCTTGAATATATTCAAACATGCGATATTTATAAGATTGCCCAACCTTGAATATATTCCAACATTCGATATTTATAAGCTTGTCCAACCTTGGATATATTCCAACATGCGATATTTATAAGATTGTCCAACCTTGGATATATTCTTACATTCAATATTTATAAGATTGCTCAACCTTGAATATATTCAAACATGCGATATTTATAAGATTGTCCAACCTTGGATATATTCCAACATTCGATATTTATAAGATTGCTCAACCTTGAATATATTCAAACATGCGATATTTATAAGATCGCCCAACCTTGAATATATTCCAACATTCGATATTTATAAGCTTGTCCAACCTTGGATATATTCCAACATGCGATATTTATAAGATTGTCCAACCTTGGATATATTCTTACATTCGATATTTATAAGATTGCTCAACCTTGAATATATTCAAACATGCGATATTTATAAGATTGTCCAACCCTGGATATATTCCAACATTCGATATTTATAAGATTGCTCAACCTTGAATATATTCAAACATGCGATATTTATAAAATTGCCCGACCTTGGATATATTCCAACATTCGATATTTATAAGATTGCCCAACCTTGGATATATTCCAACATTCGATATTTATAAGCTTGTCCAACCTTGAAGATATTCCAACATTCGATATTTATAAGATTGTCTAACCTTGGATATATTCCAACATGCGATATTTATAAGATTGCCCAACCTTGGATATATTCCAACATGCGATATTTATAAGCTTGTCCAACCTTGAATATATTCCAACATTCGATATTTATAAGATTGTCCAACCTTGGATAAATTCCAACATTCGATATTTATAAGATTGCCCAACCTTGGATATATTCCAACATTCGATATTTATAAGCTTGTCGAACCTTGAATATATTCCAACATTCGATATTTATAAGATTGTCCAACCTTGAATATATTCCAACATTCGATATTTATAAGATTGTCCAACCTTGGATATATTCCAACATGCGATATTTATAAGATTGCCCAACCTTGGATATATTCCAACATGCGATATTTATAAGATTGCCCAACCTTGGATATATTCCAACATTCGATATTTATAAGCTTGTCCAACCTTGGATATATTCCAACATTCGATATTTATAAGATTGTCCAACCTTGAATATATTCCAACATTCGATATTTATAAGATTGCCGAACCTTGGATATATTCCAACATTCGATATTTATAAGCTTGTCCAACCTTGGATATATTCCAACATTCGATATTTATAAGATTGTCCAACCTTGAATATATTCCAACATTCGATATTTATAAGATTGTCCAACCTTGGATATATTCCAACATGCGATATTTATAAGATTGCCCAAACTTGGATATATTCCAACATTCGATATGTATAAGCTTGTCCAACCTTGAATATATTCCAACATTCGATATTTATAAGATTGTCCAACCTTGGATATATTCCAACATTCGATATTTATAAGATTGCCCAACCTTGGATATATTCCAACATTCGATATTTATAAGATTGTCCAACCTTGAATATATTCCAACATTCGATATTTATAAGATTGCCCAACCTTGGATATATTCCAACATTCGATATTTATAAGCTTGTCCAACCTTGGATATATTCCAACATTCGATATTTATAAGATTGTCCAACCTTGAATATATTCCAACATTCGATATTTATAAGATTGTCCAACCTTGGATATATTCCAACATGCGATATTTATAAGATTGCCCAACCTTGGATATATTCCAACATGCGATATTTATAAGATTGCCCAACCTTGGATATATTCCAACATTCGATATTTATAAGCTTGTCCAACCTTGGATATATTCCAACATTCGATATTTATAAGATTGTCCAACCTTGAATATATTCCAACATTCGATATTTATAAGATTGCCCAACCTTGGATATATTCCAACATTCGATATTTATAAGCTTGTCCAACCTTGGATATATTCCAACATGCGATATTTATAAGATTGTCCAACCTTGGATATATTCTTACATTCGATATTTATAAGATTGCTCAACCTTGAATATATTCAAACATGCGATATTTATAAGATTGTCCAACCCTGGATATATTCCAACATTCGATATTTATAAGATTACTCAACCTTGAATATATTCAAACATGCGATATTTATAAGATCGCCCAACCTTGAATATATTCCAACATTCGATATTTATAAGCTTGTCCAACCTTGGATATATTCCAACATGCGATATTTATAAGATTGTCCAACCTTGGATATATTCTTACATTCGATATTTATAAGATTGCTCAACCTTGAATATATTCAAACATGCGATATTTATAAGATTGTCCAACCCTGGATATATTCCAACATTCGATATTTATAAGATTGCTCAACCTTGAATATATTCAAACATGCGATATTTATAAAATTGCCCAACCTTGGATATATTCCAACATTCGATATTTATAAGCTTGCCCAACCTTGGATATATTCCAACATTCGATATTTATAAGCTTGTCCAACCTTGAATATATTCCAACATTCGATATTTATAAGATTGTCTAACCTTGGATATATTCCAACATGCGATATTTATAAGATTGCCCAACCTTGGATATATTCCAACATGCGATATTTATAAGCTTGTCCAACCTTGAATATATTCCAACATTCGATATTTATAAGATTGTCCAACCTTGGATAAATTCCAACATTCGATATTTATAAGATTGCCCAACCTTGGATATATTCCAACATTCGATATTTATAAGCTTGTCCAACCTTGGATATATTCCAACATTCGATATTTATAAGATTGTCCAACCTTGAATATATTCCAACATTCGATATTTATAAGATTGTCCAACCTTGGATATATTCCAACATGCGATATTTATAAGATTGCCCAACCTTGGATATATTCCAACATGCGATATTTATAAGATTGCCCAACCTTGGATATATTCCAACATTCGATATTTATAAGCTTGTCCAACCTTGGATATATTCCAACATTCGATATTTATAAGATTGTCCAACCTTGAATATATTCCAACATTCGATATTTATAAGATTGCCGAACCTTGGATATATTCCAACATTCGATATTTATAAGCTTGTCCAACCTTGGATATATTCCAACATTCGATATTTATAAGATTGTCCAACCTTGAATATATTCCAACATTCGATATTTATAAGATTGTCCAACCTTGGATATATTCCAACATGCGATATTTATAAGATTGCCCAAACTTGGATATATTCCAACATTCGATATGTATAAGCTTGTCCAACCTTGAATATATTCCAACATTCGATATTTATAAGATTGTCCAACCTTGGATATATTCCAACATTCGATGTTTATAAGATTGCCCAACCTTGGATATATTCCAACATTCGATATTTATAAGATTGTCCAACCTTGAATATATTCCAACATTCGATATTTATAAGATTGCCCAACCTTGGATATATTCCAACATTCGATATTTATAAGCTTGTCCAACCTTGGATATATTCCAACATTCGATATTTATAAGATTGTCCAACCTTGAATATATTCCAACATTCGATATTTATAAGATTGTCCAACCTTGGATATATTCCAACATGCGATATTTATAAGATTGCCCAACCTTGGATATATTCCAACATGCGATATTTATAAGATTGCCCAACCTTGGATATATTCCAACATTCGATATTTATAAGCTTGTCCAACCTTGGATATATTCCAACATTCGATATTTATAAGATTGTCCAACCTTGAATATATTCCAACATTCGATATTTATAAGATTGCCCAACCTTGGATATATTCCAACATTCGATATTTATAAGCTTGTCCAACCTTGGATATATTCCAACATTCGATATTTATAAGCTTGTCCAACCTTGAATATATTCCAACATTCGATATTTATAAGATTGTCCAACCTTGGATATATTCCAACATGCGATATTTATAAGATTGCCCAAACTTGGATATATTCCAACATTCGATATGTATAAGCTTGTCCAACCTTGAATATATTCCAACATTCGATATTTATAAGCTTGTCCAACCTTGGATTTATTCCAACATTCGATATTTATAAGATTGCCCAACCTTGGATATATTCCAACATTCGATATTTATAAGCTTGTCCAACCTTGAATATATTCCAACATTCGATATTTATAAGATTGCCCAACCTTGGATATATTCCAACATTCGATATTTATAAGATTGCCCAACCTTGGATATATTCCAACATTCGATATTTATAAGATTGCCCAACCTTGGAAATATTCCAACATTCGATATTTATAAGATTGCCCAACCTTGGATATATTTCAACATGCGATATTTATAAGATTGCCCAACCTTGGATATATTCCAACATTCGATATTTATCAGCTTGTCCAACCTTGGATATATTCCAACATTCGATATTTATAAGATTGCCCAACCTTGGAAATATTCCAACATTCGATATTTATAAGATTGCCCAACCTTGGATATATTCCAACATGCGATATTTATAAGATTGCCCAACCTTGGATATATTCCAACATTCGATATTTATAAGCTTGTCCAACCTTGGATATATTCCAACATTCGATATTTATAACCTTGTCCAACCTTGAATATATTCCAACATTCGATATTTATAAGATTGTCCAACCTTGGATATATTCCAACATGCGATATTTATAAGATTGCCCAAACTTGGATATATTCCAACATTCGATATGTATAAGCTTGTCCAACCTTGAATATATTCCAACATTCGATATTTATAAGATTGTCCAACCTTGGATATATTCCAACATTCGATATTTATAAGATTGCCCAACCTTGGATATATTCCAACATTCGATATTTATAAGATTGCCTAACCTTGGATATATTCTCAACATTCGATATTTATAAGATTGCCCAACCTTGGATATATTCCAACATTCGATATTTATCTCAACCATAAACAGTTAATATAATCAAGTTATTACATAGAGAAGGAAACGCAACTGATTAAGATTGTGTGAATGCTCGCGTATTTATGCAAAATCTCGCGAAATCTCGTTTACAATTATCTAAACTTCCATTCATCTTGGGAACACAAATGGAAATTCTTACTTACAGGATGAAAGTCTCGATAAAACTCAACCAAACTATACCCTTCCCGGCCATTTGTATTTAAATTTTTTGAGTTGCTTCCTATCACAAAATTTGCATACTGCAGCTAATAAAACAACAAAATTTGATACAAAGTTTACTTAAAATGCAACGTATGTAATTTAAGATCATTTTGCATGATCAAAACATTTTAAACCATCTAAGCTAACATTCAACTAATGTGCCAGAAAGCAGTTTTTTGTGAATTTTAAATGATTAATTTGCCAAATAATTAATCATTATCGTGCTATTTTATCAACTTTTAGTCAAGAGATGCAAGTTTTCTATCCCTTTACATATGTCCCTGTTATAATGTACCAGAGATGTAATATTAGGTCACTAACTGTACACAATATCTATACAGGTGATATAAGAGTGACTGAGAAGAACGGCATTAATAACATCTACGAAAGACATCAATTTGACACCGTTCGTCAGTTCCTCGTTGTCATGGTTACCGAATCAATGAAACCAGGATCCACGTATAGTCTAGAAATATCAGGTTTCGTCGGTCCTTTAACTGCAGATTTGGCGGGTCTATATCTGAGTTCATATTCGAGGGGAAATAATACAATGTGAGTATAACATTAGTCATATACAAACGTGTATGTTATAATAAAAACTACCTACATTTCTTATCTGTAAGCAGACGAAACCTACTTTTTAGCTCGCCGGGACGAATGTCCAGGAGAGCTATTGCCATGACCCGGCGTCGTCGTCGACGTGGTCGGCGTTGTCTGTAGACACCCAGGTTAAACTTTTGCGTTTAGTTGCGTTTAAGTTTTGGTGTTGGCCTCCAATCTCAATCTTTGCATGGGTGGTGAGTTTTATCCCATAGGCGAGCTTTGTTGTCTTCTAACAACTCTTGTTGTACCTGAGACATTGCCCATTCGTTGCAAGGTACGTGTTATGTGAGGTATGTGTTATGTAAGGTACGTGTTATGTAAGGTACGTGCTATGTAAGGTATGTGTTATGTAAGGTACGTGTTATGTAAAGTACGTGTTATGTAAGGTACGTGTTTTGTAAGGTACGTGTTATGTAAGGTACGTGTTATGTAAGGTACGTGTTACGTGAGGTACTTGTTATGTGAGGTATGTGTTATGAAAGGTACGTTTTATGTAAGGTACGTGCTATGTAAGGTACGTGCTATGTAAGGTACGTGTTGTGTGAGGTACGTGTTGTGTAAGGTACGTGTTATGTAAGGTACGTGTTATGTAAGGTACGTGTTTTGTAAGGTACGTGTTATGTTAGGTACATGTTATGTAAGGTACGTGTTTTGTAAGGTACGTGTTATGTAAGGTACGTGCTATGTAAGGTACGTGTTGTGTAAGGTACGTGTTGTGTAAGGTACGTGTTATGTAAGGTACGTGTTATGTAAGGTACGTGCTATGTAAGGTACGTGTTGTGTAAGGTACGTGTTGTGTAAGGTACGTGTTATGTAAGGTACGTGTTATGTAAGGTACGTGTTGTGTAAGGTACGTGTTGTGTAAGGTACGTGTTATGTAAGGTACGTGTTATGTAAGGTACGTGTTGTGTAAGGTACGTGTTATGTAAGGTACGTGTTATGTAAGGTACGTGTTTTGTAAGGTACGTGTCATGTTAGGTACGTGTTATGTAAGGTACGTGTTATGTAAGATACGTGTTATGTAAGGTATGTGTTTTGTAAGGTATGTGTCATGTAAGGTATGTGTTATGTAAGGTACGTGTCATGTAAGGTACGTGTTTGTAAGGTATGTGTCACGTAAGGTACGTGTTATGTAATGTACATGTCATGTAAGGTAGTGTTATGTTAGGTACATGTCATGTAATGTACTTGTCATGAAAGGTACGTGTCATGTAATGTACGTGTTATGTAAGGTACATGTCATGTAATGTACGTGTTATGTAATGTATGTGTAATGTAAGATACGTGTTATGTAAGATACGTGTTATGTAATGTATGTGTAATGTAAGGCACGTGTTATGTAAGGTACGAGTTATGTAAGGGTCAATTATGTAAGGTACGTGTTATGTAAGGTACGAGTCATGTAAGGTGCGTTTCATGTAAGGTGCGCGTCATGTAAGGTGCGTGTGTTATGTAAGATACGTGTTATATAAGGTACGTGTTTTGTAAGGTACATGTAATGTAAGGTACATGTAATGTAAGGTGCGTGTCATGTAAGGTACGTGTTTTGTAAGGTACGTGTTTTGTAAGGTACATGTAATGTAAGGTACATGTAATGTAAGGTGCGTGTCATGTAAGGTACGTGTTTTGTAAGCTACGTGTTATGTAATGTACGAATTATGTAAGATACGTGTAATGTAAGGTACGTGTCATGTAAGGTACGTGTCGCTTAATGTACGTGTCATGTAAGGTACGTGTTTTGTAAGGTACGTGTTTTGTAAGGTACGTGTTATGTAAGGTACGTGTCATGTAAGGTACGTGTTTTTTTAAGGTACGTGTTTTGTTAGGTACGTGTTATATAAGGTACGTGTTATGTAAGGTACGTGTTTTGTAAGGTACTTGTTTGGTAAGGTACGTGTTATGTAAGGTACGTGTCATGTAAGGTACGTGTTATGTAAGGTACGTGTCATGTAAAGTACGTGTTTGGTAAGGTATGTGCTATGTAAGGTACGTGTTTTGTAAGGTACGTGTCATGTAAGGTACGTGTTTTGTAAGGTACGTGTTATGTAAGGTACGTGTTTTGTAAGGTACGTGTTATGTAAAGTACGTGTCATGTAAGGTACGTGTCATGTAAGGTACGTGTTTTGTAAGGTACGTGTAATGTAAGGTACGTGTCATGTAAGGAACGTGTTTTGTAAGGTACGTGTCATGTAAGGTACGTGTCATGTAAGGTACGTATCATGTAAGGTACGTGTTTTGTAAGATACGTGTTTTGTAAGGTACGTGTTATGTAAGGTACGTGTCATGTAAGGTACGTGTTATGTAAGGTACGTGTTTTGTAAGGTACGTGTTATGTAAGGTACGTGTTATGTAAGGTACGTGTTTGGTAAGGTACGTGTTATGTAAGGTACGTGTCTTGTAAGGTACGTGTTATGTAATGTACGTGTCATGTAAGGTACGTGTTATGTAAGGTACGTCCTATGTAAGGTACATGTACGTGTATGTAAGGTACGTGCTATGTAAGGTACTTGTTATGTAAGGTATGTGTTTTGTAAGGTACGTGTCTTGTAAGGTACGTGTCATGTAAGGTACGTGTTATGTAAGGTACGTGTTTGGTACATGTAAGATACGTGTTATGTAAGGTACGTGTTATGTAAGGTACGTGTTATGTAAGATACGTGTTTGGTAAGGTACGTGTTATGTAAGGTACGTGTCTTGTAAGGTACGTGTTATGTAATGTACGTGTCATGTAAGGTACGTGTTTGGTAAGGTACGTGTTATGTAAGGTACGTGTCATGTAAGGTACGTGTTATGTAAGGTACGTGTCATGTAAAGTACGTGTTTGGTAAGGTATGTGCTATGTAAGGTACGTGTTTTGTAAGGTACGTGTCATGTAAGGTACGTGTTTTGTAAGGTACGTGTTATGTAAGGTACGTGTTTTGTAAGGTACGTGTTATGTAAAGTACGTGTCATGTAAGGTACGTGTCATGTAAGGTACGTGTTTTGTAAGGTACGTGTAATGTAAGGTACGTGTCATGTAAGGAACGTGTTTTGTAAGGTACGTGTCATGTAAGGTACGTGTCATGTAAGGTACGTATCATGTAAGGTACGTGTTTTGTAAGATACGTGTTTTGTAAGGTACGTGTTATGTAAGGTACGTGTCATGTAAGGTACGTGTCATGTAAGGTACGTGTTTTGTAAGGTACGTGTAATGTAAGGTACGTGTCATGTAAGGAACGTGTTTTGTAAGGTACGTGTCATGTAAGGTACGTGTCATGTAAGGTACGTATCATGTAAGGTACGTGTTTTGTAAGATACGTGTTTTGTAAGGTACGTGTTATGTAAGGTACGTGTCATGTAAGGTACGTGTTATGTAAGGTACGTGTTTTGTAAGGTACGTGTTATGTAAGGTACGTGTTATGTAAGGTACGTGTTTGGTAAGGTACGTGTTATGTAAGGTACGTGTCTTGTAAGGTACGTGTTATGTAATGTACGTGTCATGTAAGGTACGTGTTATGTAAGGTACGTCCTATGTAAGGTACATGTACGTGTATGTAAGGTACGTGCTATGTAAGGTACTTGTTATGTAAGGTATGTGTTTTGTAAGGTACGTGTCTTGTAAGGTACGTGTCATGTAAGGTACGTGTTATGTAAGGTACGTGTTTGGTACATGTAAGATACGTGTTATGTAAGGTACGTGTTATGTAAGGTACGTGTTATGTAAGATACGTGTTTGGTAAGGTACGTGTTATGTAAGGTACGTGTCTTGTAAGGTACGTGTTATGTAATGTACGTGTCATGTAAGGTACGTGTTTGGTAAGGTACGTGTTATGTAAGGTACGTGTCATGTAAGGTACGTGTTATGTAAGGTACGTGTCATGTAAAGTACGTGTTTGGTAAGGTATGTGCTATGTAAGGTACGTGTTTTGTAAGGTACGTGTCATGTAAGGTACGTGTTTTGTAAGGTACGTGTTATGTAAGGTACGTGTTTTGTAAGGTACGTGTTATGTAAAGTACGTGTCATGTAAGGTACGTGTCATGTAAGGTACGTGTTTTGTAAGGTACGTGTAATGTAAGGTACGTGTCATGTAAGGAACGTGTTTTGTAAGGTACGTGTCATGTAAGGTACGTGTCATGTAAGGTACGTATCATGTAAGGTACGTGTTTTGTAAGATACGTGTTTTGTAAGGTACGTGTTATGTAAGGTACGTGTCATGTAAGGTACGTGTTATGTAAGGTACGTGTTTTGTAAGGTACGTGTTATGTAAGGTACGTGTTATGTAAGGTACGTGTTTGGTAAGGTACGTGTTATGTAAGGTACGTGTCTTGTAAGGTACGTGTTATGTAATGTACGTGTCATGTAAGGTACGTGTTATGTAAGGTACGTCCTATGTAAGGTACATGTACGTGTATGTAAGGTACGTGCTATGTAAGGTACTTGTTATGTAAGGTATGTGTTTTGTAAGGTACGTGTCTTGTAAGGTACGTGTCATGTAAGGTACGTGTTATGTAAGGTACGTGTTTGGTACATGTAAGATACGTGTTATGTAAGGTACGTGTTATGTAAGGTACGTGTTATGTAAGATACGTGTTTGGTAAGGTACGTGTTATGTAAGGTACGTGTCTTGTAAGGTACGTGTTATGTAATGTACGTGTCATGTAAGGTACGTGTTTGGTAAGGTACGTGCTATGTAAGGTACGTGTATGTAAGGTACGTGCTATGTAAGGTACGTGTATGTAAGGTACGTGCTATGTAAGGTACGTGTTATGTAAGGTACGTGTTTTGTAAGGTACGTGTCTTGTAAGGTACGTGTCATGTAAGGTACGTGTTATGTAAGGTACGTGTTTGGTACATGTAAGATACGTGTGATGTAAGGTACGTGTTATGTAATGTACGTGTTTTGTAAGGTACGTGTTATGTAAGTTACGTGTTTTGTAAGTTACGTGTTATGTAAGGTACGTGTTATGTAAGATACGTGTTTTGTAAGGTACGTGTCATGTAAGGTACGTGTCATGTAAGGTACGTGTTATGTAAGGTACGTGTTTTGTAAGGTACGTGTCATGTAAGGTACGTGTTTGGTAAGTTACGTGTTATATAAGGTACGTGTTTTGTAAGGTACGTGTCATGTAAGGTACTTGTCATGTAAGGTACGTGTTATGTAAGGTACGTGTTAAATAAGTTACGTGTTATGTAAGGTATGTGTCATGTAAGGTACGTGTCATGTAAGGTACGTGTCATGTAAGTTACGTGTTATGTAAGGTACGTGTCATGTAAAGTACGTGTTTGGTAAGGTACGTGCTATGTAAGGTACGTGTTATGTAAGGTACGTGGTATGTAAGGTACGTGTCATGTAATGCACGTGTTTTGTAAGGTACGTGTTTTGTAAGGTACGTGTTATGTAAGGTACTTGTCATATAAGGTACGTGTTTGGTAAGGTACGTGTTATGTAAGGTACGTGTTTGGTAAGGTACGTGTTATGTAAGGTACGTGTTATGTAAGGTACGTGTTATGCAAGGTACTTGTCATGTAAGGTACGTGTTATGTAAGGTACGTGTCATGTAAGGTACGTGTCATGTAAGGTACGTGTTTGGTAAGGTACGTGTTTTGTAAGGTACGTGTTATGTAAGGTACGTGTCATGTAAGGTAGTGTTTGGTAATTTACGTGTTTTGTAAGGTACGTGTCATGTAAGGTACGTGTTATGTAAGATGCTTACATTACGTTACGTAAATATCATACAAATATAATTATACTGTACAATAAAAATATTTGCATATTAATGTACAGGTAAATCTACATGCTTTTTCTTATTGTTCGTTACATATATGTATTTTGTATATATCGGGAAGCACATTTTACTGTAAAAATATGTTTATAAAAAATGTAAATATAAAAGGTAGTTCTGTGCTACGTATTGTGTTGATATCGAAAATTACATTTTGCCTTCAAAATATTTACATATTAAATATGTAAATGTATTTGAATTGTAGTGTACGTTACGTATTTTTTATATCGATATGTACATTACAGATATGTAAATGTATACGAGTTGTATGTATTGTACGTTACGTATGTTAGTTGTAGGTATAGGGAAGCACATTTCACTATAGAATAATGACATTATAAATATCTATTTAACACATGAGCTGACATCGAAATGTACGTCACAATGTGCCATGGTTGGATCGAACCCGTCTCTAGGGTAGAGCCAGTAGGCATACCGGGTGTTGTTTAGGGAGGACTTCAGATCAAGCCCGTCTCTAGGGTAGAGCCAGTAGGCATACCGGGTGTTGTTTTGGGAGGACACCAGATCAAGCCCGTCTCTAGAGTAGAATCAGTAGGCATACTGGGTTTTGTTTTGGGAGGACATCAGACCAAGCCAGTCTGTAGGGTAGAATCAGTAGGCATACTGGGTTTTGTTTTTGGAGGACTGCAGATCAAGCCCGTCTCTAGGATAGGACAAGCAGGCATACCGGATGTTGTTTTGGGAGAACTTCAAAACGAGCCCGTCTCTAGGGTGGAACCAGTAGGCATACCGGTTGTTGTTTTTGGAGGACTTCAGAACGAGCCCGTCTCTAGGATAGGACAAGCAGGCATACCGGGTGTTGTTTTGGGAGAACTTCAAAACGAGCCCGTCTCTAGGGTAGAACCAGTAGGCATACTGGGTGTTGTTTTTGGAGGACTTCAGATCGAGTTCATATCTAAGGTAGAACCAGTAGGCATACTGGGTGTTGTTTTGGGAGGACATCAGATCAAGCCCGTCTCTAGGGTAGAGCCAGTAGGCATACCGGGTGTTGTTTTGGGAGGACATCAGATCAAGCCCGTCTCTAGGGTAGAATCAGTAGGCATACTTGGTATTGTTTTGGGAGGACTTCCGATCGAGCCCGTCTCTAGGATAGAACCAGTAGGCGTACTGGGTGTTGTTTTGGGAGGACTTCAGATCGAGCCCGTCTCTATGATAGAACCAGTAGGCCTACTAGGTGTTGTTTTGGGAGGACTTCAGAACGAGCCCATCTCTAGGATAGGACAAGTAGGCCTACTGGGTGTTGTTTTGGGAGGACTTCAGAACGAGCCCGTCTCTAGGATAGGACATGTAGGCCTAGTGGGAGTTGTTTTGGGAGGACATCTGATCAAGCCTGTCTCTAGGATAGAACCAGTAGGCATGCTGTTTTGGGAGGACTTCAGATCGAGCCCGTCTCTAAGATAGAACTAGTAGGCATACTGGGTGTTGTTTTAGGAGGACTTCAGAACGAGCCCGTTTCTAGGATAGAACCAGTAGGCCTAGTGGGTGTTGTTTTAGGAGGACTTCAGAACGAGCCCGTCTCTAGGGTAGGACAAGTAGGCATACCGGGAGTTGTTTTGGGAGGACTTCAGATCGAGCCCGTCTCTAGGATAGGACAAGTAGGCCTACTGGATGTTGTTTTGGGAGGACTTCAGACCAAGCCCGTTTCTAGGATAGGACAAGTAGGCCTAGTGGGTGTTGTTTTAGGAGGACTTCAGAACGAGCCCGTCTCTAGGGTAGGACAAGTAGGCATACCGGGTGTTGTTTTGGGAGGACTTCAGAACGAGCCCGTCTCTAGGGTAGGACAAGTAGGCATACTGGGTGTTGTTTTGGGAGGACTTCAGAACGAGCCCGTCTCTAGGGTAGGACAAGTAGGCATACTGGATGTTGTTTTGGGAGGACTTCAGATCGAGCCCGTCTCTAGGATAGGACAAGTAGGCATACCGGGTGTTGTTTTAGGAGGACTTCAGAACGAGCCCGTTTCTAGGATAGGACAAGTAGGCCTAGTGGGTGTTGTTTTAGGAGGACTTCAGACCAAGCCCGTCTCTAGGATAGGACAAGTAGGCCTACTGGATGTTGTTTTAGGAGGACTTCAGAACGAGCCCGTTTCTAGGATAGGACAAGTAGGCCTAGTGGGTGTTGTTTTAGGAGGACTTCAGAACGAGCCCGTCTCTAGGGTAGGACAAGTAGGCATACCGGGTGTTGTTTTAGGAGGACTTCAGAACGAGCCCGTCTCTAGGATAGGACCAGTAGGCCTACTGGATGTTGTTTTGGGAGGACTTCAGAACGAGCCCGTCTCAAGGGTAGGACAAGTAGGCGTACCGGGTGTTGTTTTGGGAGGACTTCAGATCGAGCCCGTCTCTAGGATAGGACAAGTAGGCGTACCGGGTGTTGTTTTGGGAGGACTTCAGATCGAGCCCGTCTCTATGGTAGGACAAGTAGGCGTACCGGGTGTTGTTTTGGGAGGACTTCAGATCGAGCCCGTCTCTATGGTAGAGCCAGTAGGAATACTGGGTGTTGTTTTTGGAGGACTTCAGATCGAGTCTGCGGTCGACCTTGTAACCTCTGACGTGAGAGACCAGCCAAAATACCGCCTCGTCTTTGTTACTATAGCATATATGTTTATTTGATGGTGATTCTCCTGGTATAAAAGATAACACCATCGTATTGCATATCATCAGTAAAGTTTCTCCAGATCATATCTCCCTCTATCCAGTTTATTGTTTGAATCAAGCGTAACATATCCATTCTTGCTTGCAGACATATAACGACCAGTCAGATGCAACCTACAGACGCCAGAAAAACGTTTCCGTGTATGGACGAACCGGCCATAAAATCTGAGTTCAAAGTAACCCTGGTACGGAAGAGTCACATGGTATCTATATCAAACATGCCGATAATGGGAAACGAATCAAGGTGATTTTAGTTGAGGAATGCGGAAGTCTCGGATCCAGGCTCGTTAAAGGGACTAGATTTAATGTAGGGCTTATAAAACGATGGACAAAGTTTGGATTATTTATTGTTAAAAAATAAGTTCCTCAATATAAGATTCGGATACATCTTTCCAGCGAAATCGTTTTCCTGATATGTACATGTAACAGTCGATTACGTTTGAAAAGCCCGATGAGACTTTGTTTGCAACAAATATGCTTACAAATCAGAATTACAAAAATGGTATTTTCTAAAATGTTGAATCACATTTGGAGATCCTTATGCATTGTCCATCGTTTTATTTGAAAAAAAGTGGTGCATTGAAGTGTCTGATAAAATATTTCGGCTAAGGAATGGTTCTAAAATGTGATGCCTTTTTCAGATACTTGGCCACTACATTAATGGCTCCTATAGACGCAAGAAAAACTTTGCCATGTTTTGACGAGCCTGGGTTTAAGGCAGAATTTGACGTTACTCTTGTACGGAAAGATCCCAAAATTTCAATTTCCAATATGCCTTTGTTAAGCAGTTCTCCAAGGTGAGACATATTGCATGCGTATTAGTCCACTACTACCACAGCTACTTTTGGCCCAAGGGGCTGATCATTAAGTTTTGCTTATATACGTTTCAGGTTATGGGCATTGTCTCCTATATTCTATCGAGCATTTACAGACAATAAGCATTGTCACCTATATTATATAGCGCATTTACATACTATGAGCATTGTCACCTATATTTTATAGAACAGTTACATACTATGGGCATTGTCACCTATATTTTATAGAACAGTTACATACTATGGGCATTGTCACCTATATTTTATAGAACATTTACATACTATTAGCATTGTCATCTATATTTAATAGATCATTTACATACTATGAGCATTATCACCTATATTTTATAGAACATTTACATACTATGAGCATTGTCACCGATATCTTATAAAATATTTACAGACTATGATCATCGTCACCAAATACTGGAACATGTATAACATATATATTTAACATACATTGATAGATAGGTTCATATATCCATGTAGTTGCCACTCTATGCAACAAGACCAATATGAGAATAGCAATATATTTAAGTAATAAAATATTGATATAAGAAAACCCAATGAACACGATATCGTCACGGAAGCTAGACTTGTGGGTCTCTCCCACGGGCTGGCTAAAGTAGTTCAAGGTATGTTGGGAAACTCCTATATCAGTCATGGCGCATACCGCAACCAAAGTTTTGTTTTGATTTTATAAATAAATGTTTAGTGCCATGTATATACATCAGTTATCCGGTGATCAGTGGTTAATAAAATGTCTTTAGTTTTAAATATTGGTCTAGGAAAACGAAATCAAGGTCAGTATCAATACCAATTCGGCATTTTCAACAGCAAATTTTTAAAATGTTTGCAATAACTTGATACCGCTTATCAACAAAATCATCAACAAGGCACCGTAACCAAGACAACGCTGATTTGTTCACATAAACACAGAATTGATATCATTAAACTTCATCCTGTACAAAAAGATAAACGACGATGCATGTAAATAAAATATAACCAAGGCAATGAAACAGTGTTCATATTAATATATCGTTCGGCCCTGTAGACAGAGAAGTGAGGCTGAGCGACGACACAAGTGAGGGCATGTCAATATTGTTACCTCTGTATTTTCTGAAAATGTATCATTGGACTTGATTGATTTTTTAAAGAAAAATGTGGTTGTATTTCTTGTAAAACTGTTTTAATGCAAATTACAAAATAACAAGTTTTGAGTCAGAGTCTGAGTTTTGAACCCATAACTTGGAGGAATTGATGTCCAGGTAATGGAGGTCTGTGGATGGACACTAAAGGTATATCATTCTATACAGGGGCGATGGCTGGGTGGCGGACAAGTTCATGACAACACCAAACATGTCTACCTATCTCCTTGCCTTCATCGTGTGCGACTTTGAGTATAAAGAAAATATTACAGAGAACAATACCACGGTATGTTTGGTTAGTTATTGTAATAAAGTTATCATTATTGTTGTTACCCAAGAAAATAATGAAGATAATAATGATAATAATGATGATGATGATTGTGATGATGATGAAGAAGGTGGTGATAATAATGATGATGATGATTGTGATGATGATGAAGAAGGTGGTGATAATAATGATGATGTTGCTGCTGCTCATGATGATTGTGGTGATGAAGATGGTGATGATGATGATGTTGCTGCTGCTGATGATAACGATGATGATGATGATTACAGTGGTGATGATGATGATGATGACGATTGATGAAGTATCACTATTGATAATATTAACTAATACCATTATGATAAAAATCATAAAACTAAACATGTACGATGCATATCATAATTACATTTGTGTTATTATTTCTCTGATTTGGACTACATGTTGAATTATTCTCACACTTTTCGTTTATCATCGTCTACACACAGTACCGTGCATGGTCCAGACCTGAAGCCATAGAACAGACGCCATACTCTCTGAAAGTCGGAGTAGAAATTCTCACATTCTTTGAAAACTATTTCAACATTTCGTACCCACTGCCAAAACAAGGTGAATATATTGTGCACAGGCAACTTCATATATTGTAATTATAGTATATATATATATATATATATATATATATATATCTTTAATAGGGTTTAATATCATGTTCACCACATTCCAGGTTGTATACGGCATATCCAGTCTATTGGTGGAGGAGAATTCCAGAATGAGTCCGAGTAAAACCACCGTCCTTCGACAAGTTACTAACAAACTTTCTCACATAATGTTTGTTCAGCGAGCGGGACTCGAACCTACAATCTTAGCGGAGAGAGAGAGGTATATGTGACCTTGAAACGGTGCTTTAGATCACTCGGCCACGGACGACCCCATAATAATTATAATCATTTATTTTGCAATTAAAACAGACACTATACGAAAAATACTATACGTTAACACATAGAATAGAATAGAATAGAATAGAATAGAATAGAATAGAATAGAATAGAACAGAACAGAATAGAATAGAATAGAACAGAATATAATAGAATAGAACAGGACAGAATAGAATAGAAAAGTCAGCTGCCAGCATTGAGATTGGGACTTTGATTGGCTGCAAAAATAATGGAATATTCAGAGCATATATGATGACAGTAAGTTTATTTCTGGTTAGATGAAAATGTCCCACTGGCAAATGATCATTATAAAATGTAAGTTTATTGTGTTTGTGTCAATAAAAAATAATATCCTTTTACTTACTTTTTTTTACTTTTTTTACTTTCTTCATTTCATGGAAAGAAAAGTTGGTTTCTTGCAGAAAATGGGGAACATCAACTCAACAAGAGGTGAAATGTGACACTCTCAACCCCATATTTGTTTACGTTTTTTTATTTAAAAAAAATCCATATTTTTATCCCATGTTAACCACGTGACGACAACGGGAAACGTATATATAAATATATATATAATTAGCCTGGTTTATGCACGTGTATATTTACGAATACACACTTTATTCACCAGATATGATAGCCATTCCCGACTTTGCGGCTGGGGCGATGGAGAACTGGGGATTAATCACATACAGAGAGACGGCCATGTTGTATGAGCCAGGGGTGTCATCAGAGGGAAACAAGCAGCGTGTAGCTGTTGTAGTTTCGCACGAGCTGGCTCATCAGGTAAGAAACCAAAGTTCATGAAACGAATGAAACGGTATACCATTGAAGTTTAATACGCCGTAACCTACAAACGCAACTCACAGACGCGTCAGTGCAGGAGACCAATCAAAATGAAGACAGAGTCCCAATTACATGTACAACGAAACAAAAATAACAAACAGCAAATCATGTATAAGCATACATGTACCGACAGGTCCTGTCAGACGAGTAATGGTGTCAAATTTTAATAATACTGGTAATTCGCCCATTCAACTGTCCATTCGTCCATTCGTCATTCATTCATTCATTCATTCATTCATTCATTCATTCATTCATTCATTCATTCATAACAACGATGTCTAATGTAATGTGAATATGTACGAGTAATGTTGACGCTTTAGTTACTTTAATTATTATTTGTTTACATTGATTTAATTGTTTTACAGTGGTTTGGAAATCTAGTAACCCCTTCGTGGTGGGATGATTTGTGGTTGAATGAAGGGTTTGCCAGCTACGTAGAATATATGGGGGTCGATCATGTGCATCCAGACTGGAAAATGGTAGGTGATGCATATATATAGGCAAGCATGTATCTATTTATATAAATAAATCTATATTTATAACAGTTTTGGTTCCGATTAAGCCTCGGTTCCGATACAGCCTCGGTCCCGCTAAAGTCTTGGTTCCGATACAGCCTCATATCCGATAAAGTCTCGATTCCGATACAGCCTCGGTTTCGGTAAAGCCTCGGTTCTGATAAAGCCTCGGTGCAGATAGAGCCTCGGATTAATTAAACGATGAAACCCCATATTTGATTATCCTTACCTCACCCTTGAAACTGGATGACTGTACATGTCAGTTTCATTTTCTCTATTTAATATCTTTATTACTTAAAAGTGAAATTGATATAGATATTTTGACATTTTCAAAATATAACTCAATGACCTGTTTAAGTGTCTTGTTGCAGTTTGAACAGTTTGTTGTAGCAGATCTGCAGGATGTATTTAACTTCGATGGCTTGATTTCATCACATCCGGTTTACGTGCCAGTAGCACATCCGGATGAGATCAACGAAATATTTGACAGAATATCGTATGCAAAGGTAAGTCAAGTTGAAAAGAATATTATGTGAAATGGTAAGTTATGTTTGACAGAATACGACATGTACGAAGTCATAATTGACAAAATAGTACGTGAATGTAAGTTATGTTTGACAGAATACCACATGTACGAAGTCATAATTGACAGAATAGTACGTAAATGTAAGTTACGTTTGACAGAAAACGACATGTACGAAGTCATAATTGACAGAATAGTACGTGAATGTAAGTCACGTTTGACAGAATACGACATGTACGAAGTCATAATTGACAGAATGGTACGTGAATGTAAGTCACGTTTGACAGAATACGACATGTACGAAGTCATAATTGACAGAATAGTACGTGAATGTAAGTCACGTTTGACAGAATACGACATGTACGAAGTCATAATTGACAGAATAGTACGTGAATGTAAGTCACGTTTGACAGAATACGACATGTACGAAGTCATAATTGACAGAATAGTACGTGAATGTAAGTCATGTTTGACATACAAGCTTATGCAAAGGTACTTTATATTTAACAGTATGTCAATGTAAGCCTTCTTTGACAAAATGTCGCATACAAAGGTAAATTTAGCATGTACAAAGGTAGATCGTGTTTGATATAACAGCATGTAAAAACGTAAATTTTGTTGGACAGAATACCGCATGCAAAGGAAAGTACTGTTTGTTTGTATAGCATGGGCAAAGATAAGTATTGTTTGACAGTACATCGTTTACGAAGGTAAGTAATGTTTGACAGTATAGCGTTTACGAAGGTAAGTCATGTTTAACAGCAAAGCGTTTACGAAAGTTAGTCATGTTTGACGATATGGCGTTTACAAAGGTCAGTCATGTTTGCCAGTATAGTGTTGACAAACGTAAGTCATGTTTGACAGTACAGCATTTACGAAGGTAAGTCGCGTTTGACAGCATAGTGTTTACGAAAGAAAGTCACATTTGACAGTAAAGCGTTTACGAAAATAAATCATGTTTGACAGTTTAGCGTTGACAAAGGTAAGTCACATTTGACAGTTAAGCGTTTACGAAGATAAGACATGTTTGACAGTAAAGTGTTTATGAAGGTAAGTCATGTTTGACAGTATAGCGTTTACGAAGGTAAGTCATGTTTGACAGTACAGAATTTACGAAGGTAAGTCACGTTTGACAGCATAGCGTTTACGAAGGTGAGTCATGTTTGACAGCATAGCGTTAACGAAGGTAAGTCACGTTTGACAGTATAGCGTTTACAAAGGTAAGTCACGTTTGACAGCATAGCGTTAACAATGGTAAGTCACGTTTAACAGTATAGCGTTGACAAAGATAAGTCATGTTTGACAGTACAGCATTTACGAAGGTAAGTCACGGTTGACAGCATAGCGTTTACGAAGGTAAGTCATGTTTGACACTATAGCTTTGTCAAAGGTAAGTCATGTTTGACAGTATAGCGATGACAAAGATAAGTCATGTTTGACAGTAAAGCGTTTACGAAGGTAAGTCAGGTTTGACAGTATAGCGTTTACGAAGATAAGTCATGTTTGACAGCATAGCGTTTATGAAGGTAAGTCATGTTTGACAGCAAAGCGTTATCGAAGATAAGTCATGTTTGACAGTTTAGCGTTTATGAAGGTAAGTCATGTTTGACAGTAAAGCGTTTACGAAGGTAAGTCATGTTTGACAGCATAGCGTTTACGAAGGTAAGTCATGTTTGACAGTAAAGCGTTTATGAAGGTAAGTCATGTTTGACAGTATAATGTTTACGAAGGTAAGTTATGTTTGACAGTATAGCGTTTACGAAGGTAAGTCATGTTCGACAGTAAAGCGTTTACGAAGGTAAGTCATGTTTGACAGCATAGCGTTAACGAAGGTAAGTCATGTTTGAGATTAAAGCGTTTACGAAGGTAAGTCATGTTTGACAGTATAGCGTTTACGAAGGTAAGTCATGTTTGACAGCATAGCGTTATCGAAGATAAGTCATGTTTGACAGTTTAGCGTTTACGAAGGTAAGTCATGTTTGACAGTAAAGCGTTTACGAAGGTAAGTCATGTTTGACAGCATAGCGTTTACGAAGGTAAGTCATGTTTGACAGTAAAGCGTTTACGAAGGTAAGTCATGTTTGACGGTATAGTGTTTACGAAGGTAAGTTATGTTTGGCAGTATAGCGTTTACGAAGGTAAGTCATGTTCGACAGTAAAGCGTTTACGAAGGTAAGTCATGTTTGACAGCATAGCGTTTACTTAGGTAAGTCATGTTTGACATTAAAGCGTTTACGAAGGTAAGTCATGTTTGACAGTATAGCGTTTACGAAGGTAAGTAATGTTTGACAGTATAGCGTTTACGAAGGTAAGTCATGTTTAACAGCAAAGCGTTTACGAAAGTTAGTCATGTTTGACGATATGGCGTTTACAAAGGTCAGTCATGTTTGCCAGTATAGTGTTGACAAAAGTAAGTCATGTTTGACAGTACAGCATTTACGAAGGTAAGTCGCGTTTGACAGCATAGCGTTTACAAAAGAAAGTCACATTTGACAGTAAAGCGTTTACGAAAATAAATCATGTTTGACAGTTTAGCGTTGACAAAGGTAAGTCACATTTGACAGTTAAGCGTTTACGAAGATAAGACATGTTTGACAGTAAAGTGTTTATGAAGGTAAGTCATGTTTGACAGTATAGCGTTTACGAAGGTAAGTCATGTTTGACAGTACAGAATTTACGAAGGTAAATCACGTTTGACAGCATAGCGTTTACGAAGGTGAGTCATGTTTGACAGCATAGCGTTAACGAAGGTAAGTCACGTTTGACAGTATAGCGTTTACGAAGGTAAGTCACGTTTGACAGCATAGCGTTAACAATGGTAAGTCACGTTTGACAGTATAGCGTTGACAAAGATAAGTCATGTTTGACAGTACAGCATTTACGAAGGTAAGTCACGGTTGAAAGCATAGCGTTTACGAAGGTAAGTCATGTTTGACACTATAGCTTTGTCAAAGGTAAATCATGTTTGACAGTATAGCGATGACAAAGATAAGTCATGTTTGACAGTAAAGCGTTTACGAAGGTAGGTCAGGTTTGACAGTATAGCGTTTACGAAGATAAGTCATGTTTGACAGCATAGCGTTTATGAAGGTAAGTCATGTTTGACAGCAAAGCGTTATCGAAGATAAGTCATGTTTGACAGTTTAGCGTTTATGAAGGTAAGTCATGTTTGACAGTAAAGCGTTTACGAAGGTAAGTCATGTTTGACAGCATAGCGTTTACGAAGGTAAGTCATGTTTGACAGTAAAGCGTTTATGAAGGTAAGTCATGTTTGACAGTATAATGTTTACGAAGGTAAGTTATGTTTGACAGTATAGCGTTTACGAAGGTAAGTCATGTTCGACAGTAAAGCGTTTACGAAGGTAAGTCATGTTTGACAGCATAGCGTTAACGAAGGTAAGTCATGTTTGAGATTAAAGCGTTTACGAAGGTAAGTCATGTTTGACAGTATAGCGTTTACGAAGGTAAGTCATGTTTGACAGCATAGCGTTATCGAATATAAGTCATGTTTGACAGTTTAGCGTTTACGAAGGTAAGTCATGTTTGACAGTAAAGCGTTTACGAAGGTAAGTCATGTTTGACAGCATAGCGTTTACGAAGGTAAGTCATGTTTGACAGTAAAGCGTTTACGAAGGTAAGTCATGTTTGACGGTATAGTGTTTACGAAGGTAAGTTATGTTTGGCAGTATAGCGTTTACGAAGGTAAGTCATGTTCGACAGTAAAGCGTTTACGAAGGTAAGTCATGTTTGACAGCATAGCGTTTACTTAGGTAAGTCATGTTTGACATTAAAGCGTTTACGAAGGTAAGTCATGTTTGACAGTATAGCGTTTACGAAGGTAAGTCATGTTTGACAGTATAGCGCTTACGAAGGTAAGTCATGTTTGACAGTGAATCCCAAGGAAGTTTGACAGAATAGTAATTGCGAAGGTTCTATTATTGATGTCATGTAAATGTGATGTACAGTTAACATATATACAATATAGATTAAAATTACAAAGGTAGAGCATACTTCACTTAATCTTACGTTTATGTTAAGAGAGGATATACGCGACAAATTATAGAAGAAATATTTGACAGACTATCTTGTTTAACAATGTAAGCTGTACTTTCATATACCAATGTAAATGTATTCCTTCAGGTGTTTATTTTCTAAAACTTATATTTCTATTATATTGCAGGGAGCTTCTATAATCCGTATGATGAGGTTCTTCCTGGGCGACGACACGTTTAAACATGGACTAACTGTGAGCACGCGTACACTATGTACATGTATTATATAAATAGATTAGAATATCCAATTATCATCCTGGTGGGCCTGATTAGCTCAGTCGCTAGCGCGAGTTCGAATCCCGCCCAGCCACAGTCTCCGTGATGATTGATATACGTGTACGACATTTTGTCTCATTATCATGCGTCGTCTCTCACCTCTGATTCTAGTGGTAAAGTTAATAGTGACTTGCGGATATGATTGTTCTCAATTACTGGTTAGCCTTTGAGGATCTCAGGAAAGGTTAACTGATCGTTTGTTAGTCCCCAATGCCATAAAATGACGATATCAATTAATCAATCAATCAATTAATCAATCAATCAATCAATCAATCAATCAATCAATCAATCAATCAAGTATCATTAATTCATGTAGTGTTTACCATATATCAGCTTTATGGTGGCATATACTTTTCATTATTTCTTTAGTAAACGATATGGACTTTGTTGGAATTGTACAATTAGTTTCCTTACAAAGCGGAGGTCGTGGGTTCGAGTTAAGCTCGATCAAAGCGCATTGTGCAACAAGGCCTGCCAGTTTAAAGTGGATGGATGGCGGTACTTTTCAGATTCATTTTTTGGGCTCATTTGTTCAAACCTTTGTTAGCTTAATACTCCATTAGGTGAAATTTGTCTTTTATCAACTGAGACAATCTGGACGTCACATACACTATATATGTAATCTGTTGAAAATGGGGTTGTGCGCACATGACGTAACACCCTTGTTTATATAGGTGCTCATTCCTGTTGGCATAACACGATGGTTATGTGTCTTTCATGAATGTATATAGGGCACTTACACGTTAAACAATGGTTCTGTGTCTGTCGTAAATGTGTATAGGGCACTTACACGTCAAACAATGGTTCTGTGTCTGTCGTGAATGTGTATAGGGCACTTGCACGTTAAACAATGGTTCTGTGTCTGTCGTGATTGTGTATAGGGCACTTACACGTCAAACAATGGTTCTGTGTCTGTCGTGAGTTTGTTTAGGGCACGTGTCTGTCATGAATGTGTATAGGGCACTTACACGTTAAACAACGGTTCTGTGTCTGTCGTGAATGTGTATAGGGCACTTACACGTCAAACAACGGTTCTGTGTCTGTCGTGAATGTGTATAGGGCACTTACACGTTAAACATTGGTTCTGTGTCTGTCGTGAATGTGTATAGGGCACTTACACGTTAAACATTGGTTCTGTGTTTGTCGTGAATGTGTACAGGGCACATACACGTTAAACATTGGTTCTGTGTCTGTCGTAAATGTGTATAGGGCACTTACACGTCAAACAATGGTTCTATGTCTGTCGTGAATGTGTATAGGGCACGTGTCTGTCGTGAATGTGTATAGGGCACTTACACGTTAAACAACGGTTCTGTGTGTGTCGTGAATGTGTATAGGGCACTTACATGTCAAACAACGGTTCTGTGTCTGTCGTGAATGTGTATAGGGCACTTACACGTCAAACAACGGTTCTGTGTCTGTCGGGAATGTGTATAGGGCACTTACACGTCAAACAACGGTTCTGTGTCTGTCGTGAATGTGTAGTCGTGAATGTGTATAGGCACTAACACGTCAAACAACGGTTCTGTGTCTGTCGTGATTGTGTATAGGGCACTTACACGTCAAACAACGGTTCTGTGTCTGTCGTGAATGTGTATAGGGCACTTACACGTAAAAAAATTGCTCTGTGTGTCGTGAATGTGTATAGGGTACTTACACGTCAAACAATGGCTCTGTGTCTGTCTTGAATGTGTATAGGGTACTTAAACGTCAAACAATGGTTCTGTGTCTGTCGTGAATGTATATAGGGCACATACACGTCAAACAATGGTTCTGTGTCTGTCGTGAATGTGTATTTTGCACTTACACGTCAAACAATGGTTCTGTGTGTGTCGTGAATGTATTTAGGGCACGTACACGTCAAACAATGGTTCTGTGTCTGTTGCAAATGTGTATAGGGCACTTACACGTCAAAAAATGGCTCTGTGTCTGTCGTGAATGTATATAGGGCATTTACACGTCAAACAATGATTCTCGGTCTGTCGTGAATGTATATAGGGCACATACACGTCAAACAATGGTTCTGTGTCTGTCGTGAATATATATAGGGCACGTATACGTCAAACAATGGTTCTGTGTCTGTCGTGATTGTGTATAGGGTATTTACACGTCAAACAATGGTTCTGTGTCTGTCGTGAATGTGTATAGGGCACTTACACGTCAAAAAATTGCTCTGTGTGTCGTGAATGTGTATAGGGTACTTACACGTCAAACAATGGCTCTGTGTCTGTCTTGAATGTGTATAGGGTACTTAAACGTCAAACAATGGTTCTGTGTCTGTCGTGAATGTATATAGGGCACATACACGTCAAACAATGGTTCTGTGTCTGTCGTGAATGTGTATTTTTGCACTTACACGTCAAACAATGGTTCTGTGTGTGTCGTGAATGTATTTAGGGCACGTACACGTCAAACAATGGTTCTGTGTCTGTCGCGAATGTGTATAGGGCACTTACACGTCAAAAAATGGCTCTGTGTCTGTCGTGAATGTATATCGGGCATTTACACGTCAAACAATGATTCTCGGTCTGTCGTGAATGTATATAGGGCACATACACGTCAAACAATGGTTCTGTGTCTGTCGTGAATATATATAGGGCACGTATACGTCAAACAATGGTTCTGTGTCTGTCGTGATTGTGTATAGGGTATTTACACGTCAAACAATGGTTCTGTGTCTGTCGTGAATGTGTATAGGGCACTTACACGTCAAACAATGGTTCTGTGTGTCGTGAATGTTTATAGGGTAATTACACGTCAAACAATGGTTCTGTGTCTGTCGTGAATGTATATAGGGCACGTATACGTCAAACAATGGTTCTGTGTCTGTCGTGATTGTGTATAGGGCACTTACACGTCAAACAATGGTTCTGTGTCTGTCGTGAATGTGTATAGGGCACTTATACGTCAAACAACGGTTCTGTGTCTGTCGTGAATGTTTATAGGGCATTTACACGTCATACAATGGCTTTGTGTCTGTCGTGAATGTGTATAGGGTATTTACACGTCAAACAATGGTTCTGTGTCTGTCGTGAATGTGTATAGGGCACGTACACGTCAAACAATGGTTCTGTGTCTGTTGTGAATGTGTATAGGGCACTTAAACGTCAAACAATGGTTCTGTTTCTTTCGTGAATGTATATAGGGTACGTACACGTGCATCAGCTTCGTTATTGAGCTAGCTTTTATAGCGGCATAGTTGATGTGCAGCGGCTGTATTTGGAAGATAAGCAACGAAGTACGGGGTTACATGTAGTACTTGGATAGGTGATCGCTGTCACTTTAATGGTGTCAGAAGTAACTTTCGAACCTGCGTCAGCACAAATCACTCTTTCATTTTGGAAATGGCGCCATATGTTCAGGAACTGCGGAAAGCTAAATGCTGTACCGATACAACCAAGCTTAAAATATTATGAGGTGGGAATAGTGAATATACCTAAGGCACATACAACAGCCTGGCTGTTGGGCTAGCTTTTATATCGGCAGGTTTGAAGTGAAGCTACTTTATTTGATGTTAAGCAGCGAAGTACATGGTAAGTACTTTGATGGGATATCGCTGTAAATTTATGTCTGTATGCCGTAAAATCACAATTCATTATTTCACTTATTAACCATTCTGTGACATATCTGTTTGTTTGTTTTCATTTCCAGCGATATCTCAATGACCTTGCTTACGATGCTGCATTCCATGACGACCTGTGGTATGCCCTGGGCAATGTAAGTTTGTTTAAAGTGATTCCATGGATTCATTGACATCATAATACAGAACAATAAGTGTTTATAAATGTTCTAATGCAGGTGATTAATACTGAACACACTGGTAATCGAGTTAAGACAACGTACATTGGAAAATCCGACTTCAGTGAAAAACATTAACTACCACGGCACGGGGGAACTTCTGAAAACAATATATGAATATTTTATCATTGATTTTAATGCTACAAACTTAGCATGTTTAAAAAAATATAACTATAATACAGTAAAACCATTTGGATTTTTAAAAAAAACAAATGTGATTCATTTCTTGTAACACATTATATTTAACAGCAATCTATAGCAGAAAACAATCGAATCAATGTTAAAGAGATTATGGACACGTGGACCCTACAGATGAACTATCCAGTTGTCAAGGTTGAGTACACACAGACAGGGCAGATAACTCTGACTCAATCCAGATATCTCAGGGACCCAAACGCTACTGACCCCGGCAAATACGTATCACCTTTTGGGTAAGTTCGCGGCAAAGTTTTATAAATGAGGTAATTGATGTTATTGCATTTAAATTGTGTTTATTATATTAACGATATTGTTTTGAATATCTGTCTGCGGACGCATTTGTCCAAGGGGAGTAACTCCATTATCTTTTATCCATCTACAACCAAACCGGCACTCCAAAAATCAGAACGGCGTATTATAAGAAATTCATTCAAGGGGAATGAAACCCTCGGGGTAAAGATACATCTGCTAATATTTAAGATTTTATTTGTAGGTACAAATGGGAGATTCCATTCACCTACACAACAAGCACCGAGAAACGCTTTAACGTCACTTCCGCTGACGTCATGATGATGCACAAGTCGGGAGATGCCGGTAAATCCAGTTACTTTATTATTAACTTGGTGCGTGTAGCTAGTCTTTGGTAGCTATTTAAAGTTAAACCCCTATGAATATTTTCATCTATTAATACATTATAAGTATAAGGAACTAGTATAACAGATAATGAAATAGATAAACAGACAGACAGACAGACAGACAGACAGACAGACAGACAGACAGACAGACAGACAGACAGACAGACAGACAGACAGACAGACAGACAGACAGACAGACAGACAGACAGACAGACAGACAGTTAAATAAAATATTAATGAATAAACAAACAAACGAACAAATAAATAATGAATGAATAAATTAATGAATGCTTGAATCAATCAATCAATCAATCAAGCACTGAAACACGCAATAAATCAATGAATAATTAAATTAAAAAGATACCCACTTGAAAAACAACTCTGTAGTAGGCTGACGTTCTGACTGCAGTAGGCTGACGTTCTGACTCTGCAGTAGGCTGACGTTCTCTGACGTTCTGACTCTTCAGTAGGCTGACGCTCTGACTCTGCAGTAGGCTAACGTTCTCTTACGTTCTGACTTCAGTAGGCTGACGTTCTGACTCTGCAGTAGGCTGACGTTCTGACTCTGCAGTAGGCTGACGTTCTGACTGCAGTAGGCTGACGTTCTGACTCTTCAGTAGGCTGACGTTCTGACTCTGCAGTAGGCTGACGTTCTGACTGCAGTAGGCTGACATTCTGACTCTTCAGTAGGCTGACGTTCTCTTACGTTCTGACTCTTCAGTAGGCTGACGTTCTGACTCTGCAGTAGGCTGACGTTCTGACTGCAGTAGGCTGACGTTCTGACAGACAGACAGACAGACAGACAGTCAGACAGACAGACATACAGACAGTTAAATAAAATATTAATGAATAAACAAACAAACGAACAAATAAATAATGAATGAATAAATTAATGAATACTTGAATCAATCAATCAATCAAGCACTGAAACACGCAATAAATCAATGAATAATTAAATTAAAAAGATACCCACTTGAAAAACAAAACGCTGTAGTAGGCTGACTTCTGACTGCAGTAGGCTGACGTTCTCTGACGTTCTGACTCTTCAGTAGGCTGACGTTCTGACTTTGCAGTAGGCTGACGTTCTCTTACGTTCTGACTCTTCAGTAGGCTGACGTTCTGACTCTGCAGTAGGCTGACGTACTGACTGCAGTAGGCTGACATTCTGACTCCGCAGTAGGCTGACGTTCTCTTACGTTCTGACTCTTCAGTAGGCTGACGTTCTGACTCTGCAGTAGGCTGACGTTCTGACTTTGCAGTAGGCTGACGTTTTGACTCTGCAGTAGGCTGACGTTTTGACTCTGCAGTAGGCTGACGTTCTCTTACGTTCTGACTCTTCAGTAGGCTAACGTTCTGACTCTGCAGTAGGCTGACGTTCTGACTCTGCAGTAGGCAGATGTTCTGACTCTGCAGTAGGCTGACGTTTTGACTCTGCAGTAGGCTTACGTTTTGACTCTGCAGTAGGCGGACGTTTGACTCTGCAGTAGGCTGACGTTCCGACTCTTCTGTAGGCTGACATTCTGTTTTGCTAAAACGTCTTTTTAACTAAATGGACACTTGCCTACTCTTTTACCTAATAATTGTTTGTGGTTATCTGCGGTATCATTTTTGGTGTAATCTGTTATTTTCCATCTTATGTTTTAATTCAATGAGCTGTAACAGTGTATATACTATCGTACCAACATTTGTCCCCTAAAATAATTCTTCAAGTAACAAAACAGTTTTCTCTTTTGGAAAATATTTAATGTTCTAATTTTCATTAAATACGTTTTAAACTATTTTCACATAAATAAAAATTGCTGTCGTGTATACCATCATGAAGGTCGGTCTCTGAAAAATTGATTTCGTTTTCTAACAAAGTCTTTAAATGTCACCTCTCTGTTATGACTGGTATATATGTTTGAAAATAAAGACTGCAACGTTTTATCATATCGTATCATTTTTATTTATCATTTCTTAGCGTTTGGTAATGTTCGTCCTAATTTTCGACCGACCACTGACAATGACAGCACTCTGGGAGTTAATATACAAATGAAGCAACATTACTGAATATTCTTGTATTAAATGATAGGCAAATGAAGCAACATTACTCAATATTCTTGTATTTAATGATAGGCAAATGAAGCAACATTACTCAATATTCTTGTATTTAATGATAGGCAAATGAAGCAGTAATGAAGTTGTTGCTTCTTTTTCCTGTTCAATCTGTCAAAATATTAATAAAAATGAGATCGGCATAAATATACTTGGGGATGTTTTTGCGCTTTGTAAGTATCAACAAGGTAAGAGGACGCATTTAAACATAGGCTGTCAAGATTATTTCTTTTAAATATCAAACAACACTGCGAAGAAAACATTTATTGCGTTTTTCTTACATCTTCCAACTTTGACCAATACATTTTTTTATGTTTAATAATAAATTAAAAACAATAAAGGTCTTATTCTATTAATAACAATCCAACGTGCACTCAACACATAACCGGGAACCATCTTCGTGTTATTTAAATACGTCGCGTTATTCGTTATATATTAATTAAATAGTTTATCTTGCTGTATTTGATAAATAGTATTCAGTTAGGTTATCGCCTATTTCAGAAACAATCCGTTCTGATAACATTCCTACGCCTGAAGGAAACAACTGGTTACTAGGCAACCCGATGCAATACGGATATTACCGAGTAAATTACGACAAGCGTAACTGGATTGCTTTGATTGAACAGTTGAAGGCCAACCATAACGTAAGTTGAAATGGGGTTAATAATGAACATGAACATCCGATGCTAAAATCATTTTTAAACTGGGCTAGTAAGTAACAAGTCATAGACTGAGAGCAAAACAATATGGGGGCACGGGGTTGTATTTGCCAACAATTCTTGAGAATATTCTTAGACTTGAACTTGAAAATCCAAATTTCAACTTTAGATATCTAGTTTATCATGACTAATAGAATTACTGTGGGGGTTAATTCGAATATGTGTTAGGTGGCCCTACATGCTTGCAAACTTTAGCAACAAAAACGGTATCTGAATATATATATATTTTTAATGCATTCTTGGGGGGCAAGTCTAAGAATGTTCTTTAGAATGGTTGGTGACTACCACCCCCGATCGGACAAATTAGTCAACAAATACCACTGACACGAACCATTGACCATTGATTCATTACATTATTGTAAGGGAACATTGTTTCAGTCAAGGGTTGTGGTTAGGAGCATTTTTTGTTATTCCGTGAACACAGCTTTTAGCGAAGAAAAAATCATATCGGCTAAAGAGTAATTTTTAGTTGTAAATATAATTACCTTTTTATCAAATTCAATAAATATTTTAAATGTCACAAAAATATAATGTTGGCTTGTAATTTTTAATGAAAACTTTTGATGCTTAAAAGTGTGAACAAAAAATCAGACATTTATGTCAAAATTGGATTTAATATGACTGTGTCAAAAGTCTTTATAAAAAAAATGTTTTATTAGAAATATTGTTAGTTCTATTACACTGTTTTATACCTATCATATCTCCTTTACTATTGCATTTATGGCAACATTCAATTTGCGTTGGTTTTCTCCATTTAAAATCCACTATTAACGTATTTTTTTTTTAATTTGACAGATTTTCATAAAAAAAACTTCATTTTTATTTACGGTAACATTAAAAAGTATTAATCTACTGATAAAAATAATATGAATAAGTGTTGGTTTACGTTTTTTTTGTGAAACGCACCCCAGGTATCTAATTTATATATATAATTATATAAATCACTGAAATAGTGTTCATACCAGACAAACTAAACTTGGCTGAAACATGCGCCCCAGAATAGTTCGATTGTATTCATTGTAGAGGGTGAAGTAAGAGTATGGTACGGTTCAGTTCTGTTGTCGTTTCAACATTAAAAAGTATTAATCTACTGATAAAAATAATATGAATAAGTGTTGGTTTACGTTTTTTTTGTGAAACGCACCCCAGGTATCTAATTTATATATATAATTATATAAATCACTGAAATAGTGTTCATACCAGACAAACTAAACTTGGCTGAAACATGCGCCCCAGAATAGTTCGATTGTATTCATTGTAGAGGGTGAAGTAAGAGTATGGTACGGTTCTGTTCTGTTGTCGTTTCTGGCATGGTCATTTACATGTCCGTCTCACGTGGGACATTATATTTTATATTTCATTTGTTTGTGTTCTTAACTATTTTTAACGCATATTTTCCGTTAATAAGGATATTTACACACCTGCACATCAATGTATTCAAATTACACTATGTTTTTACAAGTATTGTTATTTAACTTATTTCCTTAGAATATTTGCTTTGCATGATTTTTTCTACCTTTGAATTCTTTAGTAAGACGTTTTACAATACATGAACGTATTTTGCAGGTTATACATTCCATAAACAGAGCTCAAATAATCAACGATGCCTGGAACCTAGCAAGGTTAGTTGATTATGACAAAATATATTCATATCCTTTCCTCTTTATTCTATATCCTTTTTAATTTACATAATAATAATAAGGAGAAGAAGAAGAAATAGAAAAATAAGAAGAAGAAGAAAAAGAAAAGAAGCATTTATATAACGATAAGAAGAAGAAGAAAAAGAAGAATAATGAGAAGGAGAGAAGAAAAATAATATTTTGCTACTAGAATAGCAAACTGGCCGAGTTAAAAACAAACGATTCAAAAGTTTGCAAACCGAATTTAAAAATACAGCATTCTGTAGGCTAGTAACGTTTAATTTGATGACTCTACACTGTCCGGTTACAGGTCCGGCGAGCTAGATATGAGCACCGCACTGAGAACCACTGAGTACCTGGACAACGAGAGAGAGTATGTGCCCTGGTCGGCTGCCTCGTCTGAACTTGGTTTTGTCAGTTCAATGTTAGAAAGACATACTCTGTACGGGGATTTTTCTGTAAGTATAGTTAACATAAACGAAGTGTGGTGTAAAGTTATTTTCATTGATTGTTTACTTCATGGCAAACCACGCTCGAAGTCTCAATTATTTTACATCGATTGTGAAATATAAAAAACATGTCCGATGCATAGACAAAAGTCAACAGTATTCAGCTAAAAGCTCAAGTTTGTAAGATAATCAAAATTTCTGTGCAATTTTACCATTTACATTATCTTCTGGTGGTAAATAGCAGACGCTTATTACAATACATTATTCAGAAACCTTATGTTTAAATTCTATACATACAATATATCTAAAGTTTTTATCAACGATTTGTACGACAAAGTTATTGAAAAGAGAATATTTGACAAATAGGCCTACCCGTCCAGAACCGTTATAGTGCTGACCAATATTTCTTCTGTTGTGTCTACAATAAATATAACCATTTAGTATTAAAACGCGATCATTTACAAGTATTGGTTTGTCTATATTATCAAAATTCAGCTGCAAACGTACTTTTTCTCTAAAGCTACCATTTACATTGGTCCACGAATCAACATTCCAAGTACAAATGGACACATACTTCCCTCCCTATCAGTGTCATTGTTAGTAGGCCGGGTATTGTACTGACGGTTTATTGGATCATCATTTTACACATGTCCTTCAATCACACGTTTCCCATTTCCAAACTTCCACCGTTTATTGTCTTTGATGGCTGTGTCAATAACTGGTTGTAATGATCGTTTGGTTTGAATGTCTATCAACAACTCAGTCAGTTCCGTCGATCGCGATACGCACATACGCTCCTGCGTATCTTTTAGTAACTTTTTTATTTTAGATCTAAATGATTATCTACGAACGTCAGAGTTTTTCTGTATATCATTATTCTACGGTATAGACAGATCCTGGGCATATATAACGAGACCGAACATTTCAGAATGCTTTGTTTAAATTTGTAAGCGCAGAAAATGTAAACATGACGGAATGTTCAAGTTCTACCGATCCACTGTATATTAAAACTTAGATCAGAACCATCTACGTATTTCTCGAAATTGAAAAAAAAATGGAAGACATTTTGAAATGAAACTCTGCTTAAGATGCTATTAAATGCGGTCTTTGCGTTCTTTTTATCAAAATGTCTTAGGGGAATCGCCAAGCTGTATGTCACCCTATTGTGTGTATATTCAAAACAGGCAGAACGACGGTCCTGTAGGTATTGCTATCTTGTAGACGTTCGCTCTAGTGATGAAGTATAAACTGATTGACAACGTCTAGATGTAAATGTATATGTCACACATTTATGTATTTTGTGACAATTGCTTTTTGTTATTTTTGGTGACATAACAGTTGATACACCAACCATATTCAGTGTATTCAGTGTTTTTTGTTCGTTTCTGGAAACAAATATGAAAACTGGTATTACGTTACTTTAGGAATACGTACAAGTAGGTATCAGTGTGTCGAGTATTTCTATTTTTCAAAAAAACTATTTTATCTCTGCAGAAATTCATGAAGAACAAAGTGCAACCTGCGTTTACTGAACTTACAATGAATAACACGAATGCTAACCACCTAGAATCGTACGTATACTTGTGTATATAGATAGTGTATATATATATCGGCATATAGATCCAGGTAAAAGTGAAGCAATATGGCGCAGTATATTGAGAGAATTGTGCTGTTTTTTTTTAGAAAAGCACCAAACTTGGCACAAAGATAGTACAAGGTTAACTAATTATTTTAAGACCGAGACCAACCGTGAGGCGGGAAAATCCAAGATGGCCGCCAAAATGGCCGCCAAAGCTCACGTTTGTCATTATTTTGATAGTACATTATGTATATTATAAACCAAGTGTTGTTTGCAAAACGTACTCGACTATGTAGGGCACCCAAGTGTGCCAATAGGAACAAATGTGAAAAAGTCACAAATGTTCTACTGTAGAAGTTACATTAAATGTTCTATTGACTAAGATGTACATTTTCTTTCTCGTTCCTGGAACGATTTCATTGAACGAGGAAGTAGGTTAACATATAATTCAAAAGTATGGAACTCCCTGCATACCCCTCTGAGCATGCTAATGCGTTTACAAAATTATGACTTATTTATTTCAACTTCCGCTGAAGCAACTGACCAATTAGCGTGCTTGTATATCACTGCTCTGTAACGGTCCCTAGTGATGAGAGCTGGAACTGTTTCTAGTCTAAAAATCAGTCGATCTATATAAAAATAGTCACGTGTGTTCGCCTTCATGTAAATGAAAGTCACGTGATTCCTATGTGTGATGTATATTGGCTGGAGTGTAAGTCTATGAACATCATTTCCGGTTTCTATATAAACATTATGACAATATTGTTAAAAATCATTTACACTGTTGTCATAGATATAATAGTTATCTTTATTTACAGCTATGTCCGATCTACTATAACAAGTCTCGCTTGTGATTATGGAATCCAGGAATGTACTGACGAATCTAAACGACTATTTGCACAGTGGATGAACACAAATGTCAACCCGTAAGTTTTAAAGGTCACGTCAATAAAACTAGGGATTTTTATCCTTTATGTATGTATATTTCTAACGTATATAAATTCGTGAAATGCTATTTAAGATTTGACTGAATATGAACCCCAAACAACTGACTTGAGGTGGGCTGTCAATCAATCAATCAGCTATCGATATTGTTTCTAGGGTGACATTTTTCTTAAACAAGCTAACGGTCTCTAAGTAAACATTACACTGTATAGCGGTGCATTAGCTTGGACAAACAACACCACGGGGTCAGTGGGCGGAGTGATAGTCACTCTCGAGTCATGTCAATTACGCACAAACTACAGTATACCTGTTTTATGATTTTCTTGTTTGAAACGACGATTAACCTTTCCAATTAACCTTTCTGAAATTTTATGTAAAACAACATTGCAGAATAGACCCAGGAATCAAATCTACGGTATATTGTACAGCTGTCGCCGAGGGAGGCATTGAAGTGTGGGAATTTGCCCTAGCTCAGTACAGAAAGGCGAATCTGGCGGCTGAACAAGCTCGACTCCGAGCAGCACTCGCTTGTTCTAGAGAAACCTGGGTGTTAAGCACGTATGTAAACCCATGTTGTATCATCCATTGTATAAATGCATACATTACCAGTTTAACAAAAGCACGATTCTCAAAATTGGATTTTTTTTGCGAGAAATAATTATTCTTATCATACGCCGCATCGTCGTTTAAACACTTTTAGATATTGTTTAAAGTAAACGATTATCTTTGAAATAAGTAATAAGCGAATCCACTACGGTCGCGGTTATAGCGAAATTAAATTAATCCAATACGACAATATTTTGTCTTCATGTTAACGGATAGGTACCAACGTTCTTATACTGTTTTATAAGAAGAATGGCGTAGGCAGACGTAAAATAAACATACTGAGAAAAACTTTAGAAAATTGTGAGCAATTCTGTTTGACCGATAAATGCAGTAAAACACACATTTCTTCCTCATCAAAGTAAACTGTTTTAAATCATGAGGTTTGAAACCATTAGTTTAAACATATCTTATTTCATAATTTTACATGGGCCACAAGTTCTGCCAACATTAGATTCGGCCCTTTCCCTACAGATTACGTAATCGTTTTTAACAATGGCATAAAATACATAACAAAACCAAAATCATTGACACATATTATGGAAAAGAGAGAAAAAAAACAATATTTAGGTGAGTTTTTTTAGAAAGTAAGAGAGAAGAAGAGGAAGAAAGAGATAGAGAAGTTAGTTGCTGCATAACAAAGTTGATATTCAGTTATTGTCCACCTCCGTGTTGATTAAAGGGTTTAATCGTATATGTAATACTACTAATAATAACTATGATAATAATAATAATAATGATGATGATTATGATAATAATAATGATAAAAATAAAATTAATGATAATTATAATATACATCAATACCGAGTGTTGTCTCTTGTGCCCAAATTGTAACGTGCTCTTATCAACTACGTCGAAAAAAAGATAAAAAAAACTTACTTCTCTATCCAGAATACACAATGTTTGATTGATTCACGAAGTGACAATAAGTTATTTTGGAAAAAATGTTAAAAAGTATAGATATAAGTCAAAATGCAGGTCGGATATGTAAGTTTGGTGTAGCAACTTTAACCATTTACTCATTTTCCCGCACCAATCACAGAAGGCCTTTGAAAACAGTGCAGGAAGAGTTCAGAGAGCTCGTAACGAGCAATCTGAACACTTCCTGCACTGTTTTCCACTTTGTCAATTAATATAAACATAATTCACCCATTGCTGATAGAGGTGTCCAAAGGCGTCTTTATAAAGTAAAGGGTTAATTAAACAACTGGCGATATAGGCATGGTGATGTATTTGATGATGTGTTTGATGTGTCGAATATTCGACAATGGGGTGTGTTCTACTGCGCGGCCATGGTGCATACTGTGCCCACTATATACATCGGGTTCAACAATGATATTTATAATTTCATACGAAAATCAAAACACGATTATATAATTATTCTGATGCACATAGTAAAATAGGCGGAATACAATCAGTATGTCTTAACGGATACAGTACAACGGATAATTTATTCACAATAATAGCTGTGTCACATGGTAAACAAGGTGGTAAAATTTCAGTTGCGTGAAGTTGGCTATGAGATCGGCAATCGTAGATCAACATTCAATGCAGATCCAGGTCTGCGATCGTAGATCAACATTCAAAAATAAAGTCGAAATTTGAATACCGACCCAGGTCTGCAATCGTAGATCGACATTCAAAATAAAAGTAAAAAGACAGACTTAACTTGAATGCAGACCCAGGTCTGAGATCGTAGATCAACATTCAAAAAAAAATTAAAAGACCGACAAAATTTGAATGCAGACTTAGGTCTGAGATCGCAGATCAACAACTTAAAATTTATTATATCTGTGTGGATTATTACAAGGGATTTGATAACTTAAACCGCTTTTAACTGATGCAATGTTTGATACGAAAAGGAGTTGAGAGAATATTTCTAGCGCATCGTTGTAATGTACACGAGTCACGGTTGACGATTGTTAATATATATAAAAATGCTTATTGAACACAGATACACGACAAGGGTGTAAACTCAGCACAATTTTATAATCATTCTTTATTAATGATCTTATTGATAAACCGAACGGATCTAATATTAGTGGAATATAAATATCGGAAACTGATGACGCCGTTGCAGTGATGTAGGCAGATTTTTTGGCAAACGTTAGCGATACTGTTATAGGCTTACAGTCACAGATTAATATCATTTTCCTCATTTTTGTATTAGAATTGAAATAAAAATTAATGTACAAAAGACAAAGAAAGCTGTTTTCAGAAATGGAGGTACACTTAGATAAAATGAAAAAGTGGTTTTATAATTGAAACAGATTCTATATATAAATATATGACTGTATGTGTCACTCCTAAATTGATCCGGTCATATGCAAGAATGAAAACTATCATATCAATGATTAAATTACATACTAATGTTGGTAATTTTGAAAAGAGAGAATTATTTGAACTGTTCGATACAATGGTTTAACCAATTTTACATAATGCATCTGAAATATAGGGTATAAATATTCAAATCGATTGAAACTGTACAGGATCAGTTTTGTATAACGACTAATATATTTCATATTTTGTTAGAGGAGAATGAGGTAGATACCGAAAGTATGCGGATTATCACTCTAATTGAACTGGTTAATATTGCTAAAGATGAAGTCAGAGAACAAAACATCCTTACCAATGTTATAAACTGTAAAGACAGTTAATTGAAGTTGGGCATATTACTTGGGAAACCAAAAATCTACCATTCAAATATGGGTTTGGGTATGCCTGGTTAAATAATGGCGTTTGTGATGATAAATTGTTTATTTATTCAATCAAGCATTGAGTGATTGGTTGTTCTGAACAGGAATGCTATGGTAGTGTCGCCGAGTCTGGAAAACGTCGTTTTGATAATAGATATGTTTCGCTTGAACTGAACACTGCAAACTATTTGTATTATAATATACTATTGCAATTCAGAATTTCACTTTAAATATTTAGACACTCGGTTCATAATCTGATGATAGAAACTGGAAGGCATAGCAACACTCCATATGAATACAGAATATGTTCATTTTGCATGAGGCAAACCATTGAAGACGAGTTTCATCTGCCCGTTATATAGCAAATTAAGAAAGCAATACCTTATTGAGATTAATAACTCTTCACCTGACCCTACATATTAATTATGTTAACAGTTATTTAATATTGATGACGGACCAATCTTAAAAGTATCAGTAGCTAATATTGTGTACTTCGCTCTTAAACTCAGAAAAGAGTAAGACAGTATCAAAATGAACAAGTATAGTTAACTAAATTATGTTATACATTATGTAAATTTCATCAAAATGTTTTGATATGTATTTTAAGAAAAAAATATCCAATTCATTTTATTATATTTAGAATATTATTAAGTTGCTGTATCACAATGGTTATAGTTGGCACTGTTTAGTGAATTTTAACATGCAAACTGCCTAAATCGTTCAAATTTACAACTGTAATGGTTTATCTTCTATCTTACAGGTTTTTAGAGATGGCTATTAATGAATCGGAGATAAGACGCCAAGATTCCGTGTCCGTCATTGTATCGATATCCAGAAACACGATTGGCAGGTGAGATGATTTTGAAATATATAAGCATTAATCCACTCATGTCTGTATGTACGATTGTAACAATTCTTTCGGTTACCATATCTGCGAAGGTAACGGTAAAAACATCCACTAAAGGTAACAAGATTCGCTTAATGTAACAACATCCACTAAAGGTAACAAAATCGCTTAATGTAACAACATCCACTAAAGGTTAAAAAATCGCATAATGCAACAACATCCACAAAATGTAACAAAATCGCTTAATGTAACAACATCCACAAAAGGTAACAAAATCGCTTAATATAACAACATCCACCAAAGGTAACAAAATCGCTCTATATAACAACATCCACTGAAGGTAAAAAGAATCGCTTAATTTAACAACATGAACTGATCGAACAATATTCACTTAATGTAACAACATCCGTTAACAAGATTCGCTTTATGTAACAACATCCATCAAAGTTAACAAAATTCACTTAATGTTACAATATGTAATAAAAATAGCTGCATTAGCTAAATGGAAACAGCATTTACTTAAGTTAACAGCATCTGCTATAGGTAAAAGTGACACCATTCACTTAAGGTAAAATCAACACAATCTGACAACAAGGTAAAGTAACATTGCCCACTAAATTTCCGCTTAAGCAGATGTTGTTACTTTAGCCAGATGTTGCTACGTGTACAAGTAATTATTGTATGACGTTTTACATTTAGAAGGGGTCGTTACCTTATTGAGATTCTTCATTACGGTGATGTCCCTTTGTTGTCAAGCGTTCTACCTTAAGACTGCCGTTTACAAGTGTCTCGGACATCTCGTTGCCGATCCTTGCACAGTGTAGTTGGAAAGCACAACTTCAAATGGGACAAAAACCATGTTTCATATCGTCCCTGAAAACAGCTTTAACCAGTTCCCTGGTGCTATCATTGTCTAATCAGACCGACTAGTATATACTGGACACTGATGCCTCAGATTTAGCAATTGGAGCACTGACACGTGTTGTCCTGTATAATAAGCGCAATACAATAACAACATCAACAACAACGATCAGAACAACAACAACAACAACAACAACGACAACAACAACAACAACGACGACAACAACAACAACGACACCGACAACGACGACAACAACAACAACAACAACAACAACAACAACAACAACAACAACAACAACAACAACAACAACAACAACAACAACAACAACAACAACAACAACAACAACAACATTAACGCGTTGCCCAATGTATATAACGTTTGAGTGGAAATGAGACACGTGGCATATACTTGCTTTAGTAATGCTACTCCTGGCACATTCCGTATAAATACCATGTAACATATCTCTTTTTAATTTTTCAGATCGTTAGCCTGGGACTTTTTTCGAGCGAAATGGGACTTTTTACTGAACGAGTAAGTATTCACAATACACCTATATCTCATATTGTGCAGGAAGTTTTTAATTATTACAAATGTTGTCTCATGTGTGGCTTGATATTGTTTTAATGTGACATGTTGTCATGACATCAAACCCGAGAACGTGTTTCTCTTGATTGTAATGAGCCAATGACAGATGGGTATACCGTGGCCGAGTGGTCTAGGCCAAGACTTCTTACGCCTCACCGCTGGTATCGTAGGTCTGAGTCTCGCTCGTTCCATTTATATGTGAGAAAGTTCGCCAGTTACTTGTTGAGGGACGGTGGTTCTACTCAGATTCTTTCAGAGTTGAGACTTTCCTTCCCAAACACAGCTCATTAGCCAAAGCAGTCATTAAGCATGCATGTATATTTTCTTGGTCACTTTCGTTAACATTCGTAAAGCTATATCTGACGTACCGTCACGTGTAATTCATAATAACCAGTAATGCAGATTTATTTTGTGAGTACGGTTCTCAGACAGTTGTTGACTATGCTATTGGCTATTCTAATAGATGAATTACTTGACCAATATGACAATCCTTTTACCATGCTTTAGCTATTTTATTTTTTTAATTAAATTGTTGCCATTTTAAGGTTTACGTTTTCTAAAGTGAGACCCTTTTCACTGTATTGTTATTTGACCTATTTACAGTTCGGTTACACTGTATTGACATTTGACCTTTTACAGTTCGGTTACTTTGTATTGACATTTGACCTATTTACAGTTCGGTTACACTGTATTGACATTTGACCTATTGACAATTCGGTTACACTGTATTGACATTTGACCTATTTACAAATCGGTTACACTGTATTGACATTTGAATTATTTACAATTTGGTTACTAAATAACGATTATTTGATTGACTTTTGTCCGTTTTGACATCTGATAATTTTGGACAATTGACTATTTATTCATTTGATTATTTACACGGTTATAATATTGACATGTGACCGTTTTAATAACATCTTACTTTTACATTCGTTATTACCCTGACATTTCACCACGTGTTACTCTCTTAAATTTGGCTATTTTTACGTTTACTAGGTTTTATTCTTAACCTTCGCTATTTTAATGTTTATTTTATATTCTGCCGTGTGTAGCTATTACAAAGGAACACTATTCCAAATATCTAAGCTTATAGGCGCCGTCACCAGGAAGTTTTCCACACCATTCGAGCTTAAACAGGTATTTCAATCGTGTACATGCACTTTAATACTAGCTCGGTTGGTGGCAATTCATTTATCTATTTATTCGATGCACACACACACAAACAAACAAACATGTACAAGCCACATTTTAAAATTCAGAGTTTGATGTTTTTCAATCTACGTACAGGTTAGAAGTCATATGGAGTTTACTACGCCAGATGCTTTAGATGATGGTCTATTTTCTTGTATTTGGGGCGATTTTATTGGTTAACCCTTTACTTCATATAGACGCCTTTTGACACCTCTAATATAGGTGCCTCTGGACACCTAATATAGAAGGCTTTTTAATTATTGGGTGAATTATGTTTATATTAACTGACAGAGTGGTTCAGATTGCTCATTATGGGTAATCTGAACTCTTCCTGCCTGTTTTTAAAGGCCTTCTGTGATTGGTGCGGGAAAACGCGTGTCTATGAAGTAAAAGATTAAGAAAGTAGGTCATCATCTATTGACAGTCATACATTCTATGTAAAATGGAATGTAGTCAGCTATGTGGTAGTTCGCAAGTTTGTTCAGTGTATATCCAGGGAGCGTTCTCTTAATACAAAGTGCCGCCCATTGGTCCATATTGTTATTTAGTTGTACGTTCCTTTGTTTGTGCATTGTAATATTTGATATTTGCTTGCAGTGACGTTTTCTCTTAAGCTTTGGCGTTGGTTGATATGAATAAAAATAAATAATCGTATTTGTTTTATGTAACCTGCATGGGTATCGGTCATTACTTGTAGCTTTGGAGCCGGTTTCTTCGGTTTCTCGGGTATCATCAGCGGCGTTTGTTTTAGAAAGCATGTACACTTTTGGCAATTAAGTCGGATATAACTACGGCAAACGTATTAATAAATGACATTTCATTGAATATACTACACGCATTTGACAGTCCCGCAATGCATTCATCACCCATTTGACAGTCCCGCTATGCATCCATCACCCATTTGACAGTCCCGCTACGCATCCATCACCCATTTGACAGTCCCGCTACGCCTCCATCACGCATTTGACAGTCCCGCTACGCATCCACCACCCATGTGACAGTCCCTCTACGCATCCATCACCCATTTGACAGTCCCTCTACGCATCCATCACGCATTTGACAGTCACTCTATACGCATCCATCACCCATTTGACAGTCACTCTACGCATCCATCACCCATTTGACAGTACCTCTACGCCTCCATCACGCATTTGACAGTCCCGTTACGCATCCATCACCCATCTGACAGTCCCTCTACGTATCCATCACGCATTTGACAGTCACTCTACGCATCCATCACCCATTTGACAGTCCCGCTACGCCTCCATCACGCATTTGACAGTCCCGCTACGCATCCACCACCCATTTGACAGTCCCTCTACGCATCCATCACGCATTTGACAGTCCCGCTACGCATCCATCACCCATTTGACAGTCCCGATACGCATCCATCACGCATTTGACAGTCCCGCTACGCATCCATCACCCATTTCCCGGTCTTGGATAAAAAAACGCATGTACCAGATGCATGTATAAGTCCAGAATGACAAACGCTATGCCCGTAAACCTAACTTCATATACTGTCATGCAATGTGCATCACATATATCCAGGGCGTGCACACTCTATAAACGGCATCTCTACTTTACCCGTAAACCAATATTGTACATTCCGTTTTATGTGTATTCTAGTATTTGATATTTGCTGCCGATGTTTCACTCCTAAGCTTTGGCGTTGGGCGTTTCCAAATACTTCATAATCGCGTTATATAGTATATGTTTATGTAACCTGCATGGGTATTGATAATTATTTTTAGCTTTGGAGCCGGAAGCTTCGGTTTTTCCAGCCTCGTCAGCGGCCTTACTTCCACTTTCAATACGTTATTTGAAATGGACCAGGTAAAATACGTAACCATCTATGTATAAGTGTGGTCTATTTCTAGCGTCACTCATCCTTGCAGTCTATCCTAAATTCTCCAAACTGTATATCTTAGATTTCAACTCGGACTTGAATTTACTTTTTAGCTCACATGTGTCGAAGGTGGAGTTTTGTGGTCGCCTCTCATCCGTCGTCCACCATACCTTGTCCATTATCTGTCGTTAAACGACATGAAACCTTATGGGGATTTTTACCAAATTTAGTGCGAAGCATTATAAATAAATACAAAAAATTTCATCATATAAATTACAAGACCTAAAGCTGTCATACTTAACATGCAGTTTCATCTTTTGACTTCATCTAAGACTTTTTATTCAAATCATAACCAAAGAGTCAACATTAGCTCCGTCCTGGTTTATTTAAATTGGAAAATAACATTCTTCTCAATAAATGACCAACCAAATTTGTACATATAATACCGATTTTTTTATTTGTACAATACAATTTCAATAGGAAAACCAAAAACTGTCAATTTCTAACTCATTTCTGCTATGGTTTTATTCAGTTTGAGACCTGAAACATTTTCTAGCAATAGTAGTTGAGGTGTTTTGAGGGCTGTCCAGTGGCCAACAGTGGCCAGCGGTGGTCAAGTTTTTTTATTAACTTGTCAGTCAAATTGAATGATCCCAGTAAAAAGAGTGCTTCTAATGCATTTAGATAAAGGGGGATGTCTTATTGGGATCCTGTCCGTTAAATTTTCATAGGAATTCTATGAGAAAACAAAGAATTCTCTATTTCTCACCTGTTTCTGTCAGGACTCAATTATGTATCTGAAATATTTTCTAGTCTTAACACTGAGCGTTGATTCTATCAGTAGTCCTTAGTGCCCTTATGGGGCCACGGTGACTCCAAAAGGGATAAAACTGTGTATTTACATATGTACGGTTCAGTAATTTACATATAATTATATAGGGAAACCATTCAAACTCTTCATCTGAAAATATAAATGCCAAGACTAAAATATGTGTAGCAGATCATGTGGTCCCCCTAGCAAACTTGAGACTACGTCATGGGTTTGATCTGTTCAAACTTGAGACTACGTCATGGGCTTGATCTGTTCAAACTTGAGACTACGTCATGGGCTTGATCTGTTCAAACTTGAGACTACGTCATGGGCTTGATCTGTTCAAACTTGAGACTACGTCATTGGCTTGATCTGTTCAAACTTGAGACTACGTCATGGGCTTGATCTGTTCAAACTTGAGACTACGTCATGGGCTTGATCTGTTCAAACTTGAGACTACGTCATGGGTTTGATCTGTTCAAACTTGAGACTACGTCATTGGCTTGATCTGTTCAAACTTGAGACTACGTCATGGGCTTGATCTGTTCAAACTTGAGACTACGTCATTGGCTTGATCTGTTCAAACTTGAGACTACGTCATGGGCTTGATCTGTTCAAACTTGAGACTACGTCATGGGCTTGATCTGTTCAAACTTGAGACTACGTCATTGGCTTGATCTGTTCAAACTTGAGACTACGTCATGGGCTTGATCTGTTCAAACTTGAGACTACGTCATTGGCTTGATCTGTTCAAACTTGAGACTACGTCATGGGCTTGATCTGTTCAAACTTGAGACTACGTCATGGGTTTGATCTGTTCAAACTTGAGACTACGTCATGGGCTTGATCTGTTCAAACTTGAGACTACGTCATGGGCTTGATCTGTTTAAACTTGAGACTACGTCATGGGCTTGATCTGTTCAAACTTGAGACTACGTCATTGGCTAGATATGTTCAAACTTGAGACTACGTCATGGGCTTGGATCTGTTCAAACTTGAGACTACGTCATTGGCTTGATCTGTTCAAACTTGAGACTACGTCATGGACTTGATCTGTTCAAACTTGAGACTACGTCATGGGCTTGATCTGTTTAAACTTGAGACTACGTCATGGGCTTGATCTGTTCAAACTTGAGACTACGTCATTGGCTAGATATGTTCAAACTTGAGACTACGTCATGGGCTTGGATCTGTTCAAACTTGAGACTACGTCATTGGCTTGATCTGTTCAAACTTGAGACTACGTCATTGGCTTGATCTGTTCAAACTTGAGACTACGTCATTGGCTTGATCTGTTCAAACTTGAGACTACGTCATGGGCTTGATCTGTTCAAACTTGAGACTACGTCATGGGCTTGATCTGTTCAAACTTGAGACTACGTCATTGGTTTGATCTGTTCAAAAATTGGAGGTAAGAAATAGAAGAGCGACTTAAATGGGTAAATTCTACAGATCAATAACGGACCGAACTCTCCTAGCTGATTCGGGAGTTGTCAGGGACTGGAAGCGTGTACCTGTACCGGACACCTTCTGATTCACGTCGCTGGAATATGTTACAAGCGTTTACCTGTGCCGGACACCTTCTGATTCAGGCCGCTGGAATATACTACAAGCGTGTACCTGTGTCGGACACCTTCTGATTCAGGTCGCTGGAATAGGTTACAAGCGTATACCTGTGCCGGACACCTTCTGATTCAGGTCGCTGGAATATGTTACAAGCGTGTACCTGTCCCGGACACCTTCTGATTCGGGTCGCTGGAATATGTTTCAAGCGTGGTCCTGTCCCGGACACCTTCTGATTCGGGTTGCTGGAATATGTTTCAAGCGTATACCTGTCCCGGACACTTTCTGATTCGGGTCGCTGGAATATGTTACAAGCGTATTCCTGACCCGGACACCTTCTGATTCGGGTCGCTGGAATATGTCACAAGCGTGTTCCTGTCCCGGACACCTTCTGATTCGGGTCGCTGGAATATGTTACAAGCGTATTTCCTGTCCCGGACACCTTCTGATTCGGGTCGCTGGAATATGTTACAAGCGTGTTCATGTCCCGGACACCTTCTGATTCGGGTTGCTGGAATATGTTACAAGCGTGAACCTGTCCCGGACACCTCCTGATTCGGGTCACTGGAATATGTTACAAGGGTGTACCTGTCCCGGACACCTCCTGATTCAGGTCACTGGGATATGTCACAAGCGTGTACCTGTCCTGGACACTTTCTGATTCGGGTCGCTGGAATATGTTACAAGCGTATTCCTGACCCGGACACCTTCTGATTCGGGTCGCTGGAATATGTTACAAGCGTGTTCCTGTCCCGGACACCTTCTGATTCGGGTCGCTGGAATATGTTACAAGCGTATTTCCTGTCCCGGACACCTTCTGATTCGGGTCGCTGGAATATGTTACAAGCGTGTTCATGTCCCGGACACCTTCTGATTCGGGTTGCTGGAATATGTTACAAGCGTGAACCTGTCCCGGACACCTCCTGATTCGGGTCACTGGAATATGTTACAAGGGTGTACCTGTCCCGGACACCTCCTGATTCAGGTCACTGGGATATGTCACAAGCGTGTACCTGTCCCGGACACCTTCTGATTCAGGTCACTGGGATATGTCACAAGCGTGTACCTGTCCCGGACACCTTCTGATTCAGGTCACTGGGATATGTTACAAGCGTGTACCTGTCCCGGACACTTTCTGATTCAGGTCACTGGAATATGTCACAAGCGTGTACCTGTCCCGGACACCTTCTGATTCAGGTCTGGTATGTCCAAATGAACAACAGAAACTATAACTTCTATCATTCATAGCGCACTATAGTGTCACGTGCTATCGGTTAAGTTAAAATCACCGTACAGATAATCGCTGATGTGGAAAGGTTCGTAACGGGCGGGCGGAAGGGGGGCTATGTCCATTTCTACACTCCGCATGTTTGGCGAGTTTAGGGCTGTTACTTCAATTATATCACCCCTCTATTTCTTAATATTATTAGTTTCTGTGCAATACTTCTGTACTTCTATAGATCTGTAGATACCATAGTAACGTATAATGTAAGTGTAACATCATACATGTATAACTTTAACCACATCTTGGATAAATCGCAGCAGGAAGGACCATATCTGAGTTGCAATAAATTGTGGTCGAACACATTTGGTGTCAACATGTATATTTATTGGCAATAAAATATGTTTAATCAACAAAATTATTCTATGGTGTTTAGTGTCGACAATTTTCCAGGCCGGTTTACACAAATCCTTTTCCCGTAGGCCACTGTACAAAAGTAACAACCTCTGGCAATAAAAATAGACAAAGATTTGCCAATGTTCCACTGTAATAGCCAAGAAACATTCACATCCAAGTATTTAAAACACAAATATCGGAAGTGACATTCCTGTTGGAAATGTTGCCTACCAGCCCATGTGTTAAAAACATGCAAGGCGGGCAGTGAAAAATGGCCGAAATCTCATTTGGATTACATCTTACAAAACTAGAAATAAAACAAGTTCTGCGTACAACCAATGAGCCTTCCCAATTAAATCCCCTTATGCATTGACCTACTTAAATGTTTATGTGACTCTGCCTTATTTAACGTCATACTGTGTATAAAATTCAATAGGCACTATTTTCCTGCGCATTTTGATATTTTTTTTGAACTTTCATTTCTGAAAATATTTTTTTTGTAATGCAGTTAACTTAATTTGGTCACATTGAAGTATCACTTACTAAATACAAATCATAAAGCTATTCTCTCTCTCTCTCTCTCTCTCTCTCTCTCTCTCTCTCTTATTTGAAACAAAGAAGTTAGCATTTTAGATATTAGCGCTAGATGATAATGTATTCCTCGTAATCCTCTCGAGAATAATTAAAGGGACACACGAAAGTATTCCAATCGAATGTTTCTATTGTGTTAATACAAATTCACTATTGCAGTGTGTCCGTTTAAGATAGTTAGTATGTATACATCACTGATTCGTTATAAAAAGACGCCAAGTTTCTATCGTCTTCGCCATGTACATTTTTGCACCAATCTATCCATTATACATACAATGATTATAAAATGATTATGTTAATTGCATACTATCATTTTACCGTCATGTTAGACTAAAGACATATTAACCAAAACAAAAGACATGATCCATTTCTGAGGTTAATGTTTTAACCTTTTGTACAAAGGTTATGCTATGTTGACATGGTGTACTTAAACGTGTGATATACATTGCAAACCCGACTTCAGTTAAACTACAGTCTACCCCATTATCTGACAACTCCCGATTCAGTGTTAAGCGATGATATTCACCGTCTGTCCCACATTTTATAGCACTCACCAAATGTGACGTGTTTCAACTTCCGCTGAATCAACTGACCAATCAGTGAGCTCATATGTCGCTGCTAGAACTGCTTCTGCAATATAAAAAAGCTTTCTTTTAATTGTACAGACACGGCAGACACTTATATCAGTTTTCAAGGTTGATAGGGAGTGTAACGGCAAAGTTTTTATCAAAACTAGACCTGATGGAGGTAAGCACGTGGTTATGGCACGTGCATCTTTGAGCGAGCGGCATGCTACCTAACAACAATGCAATGCGCAGAAATGTTAATTAATATTGAAGTAATGTATAATGTAGTTTAACTGGATACTGTGATTGCTGTAACGCGTTTGACCACGCCCCCTTTCTAAATACTAGTTCAAAACACTAAACAAGCATGTTTGCATCAAATTAAAGCCTAATTGAATGCTGAAGTTTTGTTTGATGATTTTTGTTTAAATCTGAGCTCGATTAGTAAACGTATTTTATTCATTCTTACAAATAGTATAAATCCATAACTTTATGTATTTCCTCAATGGAGTATTTCAAATTTTGTTTTGTTGGATCATTCTGCCACCACGTAGTGGGCTGTGTGTAATAATGCAAAGATTATGATTCAGACGGTGTCTAGATTTATCAAAGATTCAGAGTAGGAAAGATATTCCTAATATCTAATATTTGTAAACCAGACTCCTACAAAATATATATAAAGTAAAGAAAATTTGCGAAACCAGTCAAAATTAAGTTAAGTTTTTTAAGTTTTAGAATATTGTTTGGTATATTATACATATATATATATATATATATATATATATATATATATATATATATAAATATATACCAAACATTATACCAAATTCTGCGTAAACACTGCTAACTTGAAAGAGTAAATTCGACAAAGACATAGAACTCTTATAGCAACATTTACTTGGCCTAAGTTTGCACATTTCTACATTTTTAAATCAAAATTTATTCAATTCTCAAAAGCCGCCATATTTTGTTTTATTTGCAAGCATATTTGTTGTTTTTTTAATATGATAAAATGCATGTTTTATATGTGTTAAATTAGCATCTAACACACAGTAGTTTACTAACCATTCTAGTTTTAGTCTCTAACTCATACATATCTCCCGGTGTGTTTTCTCTCAAATGCAACCAAATTACATGTGTTATGTTTAAGGTTATTGTTTGTTTTATTTCATTTTACCAATACTTATGGCATGTATAAATAGTTATTTAGCGTTCATTAACAAATGGGTTTTCTGAACAAAAAACAAAGTTACTGTTGTAGTTACCAATTTTAGTTTCCTCTATCATTTGCCAAGTTCAAGGCCAAATCAATAAATACGCAATTATAACTTATGATAATGAGGAATACGATATTTTTTTAAGTCTGCCAGATAATTGTATCTAACAATTAAAGTATTCAATAGTAAGTATGAAGCGTTTAATAATGTTTGAAGGAAGGTGTCCCCTGTTTGATTGTTGTAAATTTTACTCTTTGGCAAAGTTCATGGTAAAAGAATGCAATTTTCATGTGTTTATAAATGTTAACAATATAGTTTGGTTTGATATACAATATGAAATGTTTACGATAATGATGGCGCTAGAATAATAGAACCTTATTTTATAATAGTTTTCGAAAATAAAGTAACAATTAACGGTAATATTTGTATTTATAAACCAATCTATTTGACAAGCTATCTGTAAGTTTCTTATGTAATTATATCAAGAAATATTGTTTTTATAAAACACTTGACTAAATGCAACATTTAACATGTCCATATTATCTGTTTATTGGTGGTAGACGTTTAAACACATTGCCGCCAAATATTGCTGCCTTTTATCTTGCCACCTAACTTAACTTTAAATACCATATAATGAGAAAACAAGAAGGTAAAATTGTTTGTCTTTATGTATTTCTTAATTCTAACAATGAAGAAAATATTGGTATACAACATCAGTGGTTAATTATAATAGTTATGTTGCTAGAACATTTTGAAGTGTCAAGTTTTAGTGCATTTGGTGTAGAAGTTACAATCAAAATTCGGGATAAGGTAAAAAAAATATATATATATATATATTTTTTAAAAGATATGTTACTTACTTAAATATAAATTATTTTAGCAATGTTGCCTTTTATATATGATTTTTAGTATATTTTTTGAAATAAAAACCATTCTAGACGGTAAAATGTTCTAAAACATCCCTCAGAGGATCAGGCTAACTGGGGAAACAAATCCAGGTAATGTTGTGATATTGACCATTACAGATCTAAATCTTATTTCAAACGATTCTGTACAATGTACTAATTTTGTAATAAAATTTATCCTGCTCTTCTCTGCTCTTCACTGACGGTTCTTTTCTGTCTTCTCTGCTCTGTTCTGTATCACAACACTATAATGTATTGATATATTTATTTGACAATTTAGTTTGCTATTGCATTTTGTATGAAAATGGCTATTTCACTATACCAGAGATGACAGTGTTTATTAACATATACGTTTTGTATTTTTGTACTTACCTTGATTGCATAATTATAATAAAACAGTTCATATAAGCAATAGTTGTATTTCAAGTAATATAACTGCTCACATGTATACTATGCAGTTATAACAACAACGTAACAAAGCTTAAACAAACGATGGGAGAAAGTTATTCTATGAAATAAAAAAAACGCGTATCTAAAATGTTAAGAAAGTTCAACATGTCATTTGTAAATTATTTTAAAAAAAGTGGTGTAATGTCACGTGTTGAATTATAGTATTTAGAATGTATTTTGTTTATTATACATTTTATACGGAAATAATGTACTTTCGAAAACGGAACTAAATATCAGTATAAGTAATGTTAATGTTATGCAGGTAACGAATTCAATTCTTTTCCCTTCATTCTCTCCTACAGCTGAAGGAGTTTATAGATAGTAAAAGTAACCTTGGTTCCGGACAAAGGGCGTTCGAACAGGCGTTAGAGAAGACACAGAGCAATATCAACTGGATGACTGCAAACGTCCCGGTAATCCAGTCGTGGTTAGCAAACCAACAGAATTAAAAGTAAGTTACAACGTTCTTCTTTGATTTGGACAAGGTTCACGAAACATCAATTTCGGACCTGTATAATAAAATTCGTTTACATACTTAATGTTCACCGAAGATTGGTGTTGTTGCATCAAATTTACTTTATTCTTTTTAAATAAGTATATCTTAATTTTTTTTTGTATTCATATCTTATGACTACAATGACTCCATGTTTTGTCCTAGTTTGGGCATTTAAATATATTTTTATTATGAATGCATTCTTGTTACACAAAGATATTAGTTTTGATCACTTCCTTCGAGTTATATATGTAAAAGATTATCTCGCAGCAAGAGTGCCTTCACAAAAATACAATGTGTTTATTAAACAGGGTTCTTATGAAGAAAAATTGTATAAATATTGTTGTACATACACACTTTGGTGATACTGTATTAAACGAAAAACGTAAAATTGAAAACCATATTTTTAAAGAATACAGTATGATAAAAAAAAAAGGAAAAAGATTTTCCTTAGAATTAAGGTTTAAAATTATTGTTGAATTACACAGGGCCATTTTTGGGAGGGGGGGGGGGGGGGGGGAGGGTTGGTGGCTCACGAACCTTTCTATTAAAGTTCATTTAGTTTGAGGTGTTGTCACGCATTGTGTTTTAGTAATGGCCTCTATTATCCCTTACAATATTTTGATTTTTTGGTGCGCATAAGGACAAATGTGTCGCTTTTGTATGACGGGTTTATCACTATTTTCAACACATGACATGATATATTGCATATCCAGTTTTGTCACATAACTAACGGCGCAGCAGTATAATAAACCCATGATATATATTTGATATTAACCAAGTGTAATATCATTATCGATTAATCATTCGGTGTGTTACGTTTAACTCAGATCGTATGCGTAAATGCCGAGCTATTCTCCGAGGTTGCCCGAACATATAATAAAACGATAAAAATATCTGATATCTACATCATTAACAATATTAACATATTTCGTTTTCTTTGATAATTGCAGAAACAAAAACAAACAATGAAGCAAGGACAGGGAACATTAGTTTAGACAGGAAAACTTTCTACATCTGCAAAACAAAGATAATTGTCCAGAAACGTAAAATCAGAGAAAAGAAGACAATATATATATAGTTTTAAAGCTCATAAGAGGTTCTATAATATAATGACAGTGTTGAAGACAGCAAAACTAAAGTACTTTAAATGCATAGTCTTTGAAAATATGCAGACAGAAGTAAGTTTATCATAACCGCCTTTTCGATTTTCGGTATTCAAGAAAGCAATAGTCATCCCAGAATCTGACATCTTCCGAATCAAGTCTATTGACCCCAATGAAAAAGGAGAAAATGCTCTGCCTGTCCCACAATTCATAGCCAACTGACCAATCAAAACCGAATAACAAACTATTTCAGTCTGCTTTGAAAATAGTATAATCTTATAATGAATAATCATTCCTTACAGATTTACAATGAAGGGAGCTGGGTTCATTCGTTTTAAGAATGCAAGTATTCAAAAGTAGAGGTTAATACAGTTAGTGGACGGGTTGATTTTCAAGTTGAAAACCGGAAGATGGAAAATGAGGATAACGAACTATTTCAGTCTGCTTTGAAAATAGGATTTATGAGTAATCTTTATAATTGAAAAATCCTGATTTACAGATTTACAATTAAGGTATCATAATGTATAGTTTATGCTGTCTTTTATATAAAAACTTAAGAAACAACACATGATAATACTTAGACATATGTGTTAGTCGACTATAGTGAAGAAATGAAAGTTGTTTTGTGTTGGATCAAAGGAAATCTCCTTTTTTAGGATCAAAGGAAATCTCCTTTTCTATTGTGATATTGACATTATGGTAGCAGTTTGGTGTACTTTCTCTATCATATTGTGATATCGACATTATGGTAGCAGTTTGCTGTACTTTCTCTATTATATTGTGATATCGACATTATGGTAGCAGTTTGCTGTACTTTCTCTCTCATATTGTGATATCGACATTATGGTAGCAGTTTGCTGTACTTTCTCTATCATATTGTGATATCGACATTATGGTAGCAGTTTGCTGTACTTTCTCTATTATATTGTGATATCGACATTATGGTAGCAGTTTGCTGTACTTTCTCTCTCATATTGTGATATCGACATTATGGTAGCAGTTTGCTGTACTTTCTCTATCATATTTTGATATCGACATTATGGTAGCAGTTTGCTGTACTTTCTCTATCATATTGTGATATCGACATTATTGTAGCAGTTTGCTGTACTTTCTCTATCATATTATGATATCGACATTATCGTAGCAGTTTGCTGTACTTTCTCTGTCATATTGTGATATCGACATTATCGTAGCAGTTTGCTGTACTTTCACTATTATATTGTGATATCGAGAATATAGAAGCAGTTTGCCGTACTTTCTCTATGATATTGTGATATCGACATTATGGTAGCAGTTTGCTGTACTTTCGCTATTATATTGTGATATCGACATTATGGTAGCAGTTTGGTGTACTTTCTCTCTCATATTGTGATATTGACATTATTGTAGCAGTTTACTATATTTTCTCTGTCATATTGTGATATCGACATTATGGTAGCAGTTTGCTGTACTTTCTTTGTCATATTGTGATATCGACATTATGGTAGCAGTTTGCTGTACATTCTCTATTATATTGTGATATCGACATTATGGTAGCTGTTCGCTGTACTTTTTCTATGCTTTGTTTGGAATTTTGGACAGTTTGTGTGTGTGTTTGTATAGGTTGCAAGTATACTTAAGCAGAGATTTGTTTTCAACAAATAAATGTTAAGTCATCTTTATATTTGTGTCTCTTGTATGAAGAAAAAGACAACTGTGTTTTATCAGAAATGATTCGTTGTCAGGCGGTATTGCGTCACGCTGTCGAAGATATTCCGCTCGTACTGATAAAAGTTGGATACTATAACAGTCCTGGAATCTGTTTACACGTATTTAAGTATATATTTAAAAAAAAACTTAAATCAAAGAAAGTCGTCCTGGATTAATGTAATGGATTACCAACCATTCTTAAGAATATTCTTTAAGCTAGACTTGAGCTCAAGAATGATTTTTTAAAACAAAACTATTTAATGCCAAAATTTGCATGTAGGGTTATCTAGTATATAGTCAAATACACTCAATTATTCTATCGGTCTTCGTAAACTAAAACCCTAATGTTGGCATTTTTTCCTACCCTTGCACAGTACCTTTTCAAAGAGAACAAACGCTATTCTTATTTGCAGAATACGTCGTAAAATATTACTTATATTATACGTAAATATGTCCCATATTAATTTGTTTTGCACATTTGTCCTCTTTGAAAATGTGTTTTGTAAGTGTTTAAAAGAACGGAGGTGAGTGAAATTGTCTGCAGTTGGTCAAACATTGTAACAAACATAGGGGTTAACTTAACAAACATAGGGGTTAACATTGTAACAAACATAGGGGTTAACTTAACAAACATAGGGATTAACTTAACAAATATAGGGGTTAACTTAACAGTCGTCTTCGATAATAACATATTTTTTAACATTCATCATATGTACATAATCCCCACAACTAATAACAAAATAGTATAATATGGTAGAAGTAGAACGTGACGGTGATTCAAAATAGCTATAATTGTTAAGATGAATATACGTGTAGATATATAATTACATATTAATACAAAAGTAATTAACATCATTTATTCTTAAACTGCGTTCACGTGACTTCGGAAAGAGTGGTATTTTGAGTTACAATTTGGGGCTATTGGTTCTTTGTGTAACAGAACGGAACAGGACCTATGTTGGAGTACCAGAAGGGGCTCATTAAAAATATTCATTTATATAAGTTAACATATTTTATCAACTTGTATCAAATTTATTGTACTTTGAGCTCATTTTCATTCAACCAAATTACCATTTTTTCGTATGTGATATAAATTCACCGTATATCAAACAAATACTGCTAATTGTTTTAAATTTACAATATATTGACTAATAAAATATATTTACATTGCGTTTATAAGCTGTTTTATTTCATACCAAAGATGTGTTGTTGTTTTTTTTTTGATTTAATAACTAACAAGACGCTTATAACATTTCACTTGTGATTTCATTTCAAATTCTGAATTGAATTGGCCTTTGAAGGTGTACGCCCACCATTCATCTGCATTCTTATTCACCTTGGCAAACCCACGTGATCTAATGTTATGGAATGATGCAGTACCCGTAATACTTTTTTCAGACAACTCTATTAATATTTTATGAAAATTCCCTAAATAAAGATGAACGCCGTCTCTGTGTAGAGGTGAACCACCGCCGCTATCAAGTGACCATACAAAACCTGTATAGATTACAAAACGTGTACCACTCCATACCATAGCACAATACGCAGTCGCACTGTTTGCAAAGAATACAATATGGTTCGTCCATAACAAACATTTGGTTTATCAGTTCTTTTTAAAAAATTTACAATTTTACCACTTTTAGGAACAATGTTGATCCTTCATAGATATTGAAATTGTCCCGTGTTAAATTGATAAATCCTTAAGGTTGTGGCAAGTTTTAATTTATGGTCATTGCTTGAACACACCTGAGAGAATATGATTAGGTTATACTACAGGCAAAATATGAAATCTCCGGGCCTGTACATCTGAAGAAGGATGTTTTAGAAATTTCAGAAGTCTCGAGACCTCTTGATGGTAGTGAAGGAATTTGTAAAAATATGTCGATGTATCTGAATTAGTAACCGAGATGTGAGCTTGCTATTAAACTTTGTAAGTATCTGTGGGACATAATTCTGCCCAAGATCATATCTGATTTATCACACTCGTCCCTTCAAGTCTCATTTATGGTAGTGTACACTCTCGTGAACGTGAAATACTATTGATGTTTGACTATTACTCACTGATATATGAGCTAGCTATAACATTTTCACCAGTGTTCTAAGTATCTTTGGGACATTATTCTGCCTAAGATCATATCTGATTTATCACACACTCGTCCCTTCGAGCCTCATTAATGGTAGTGTATACTCTCGTGAATGTGAAATACTATTGATGTATGACTATTACTCACTGAGATATGAGCTAGCTATAACATTTTCATCAGTGTTTATAAGTATCTTTGGGTCATAATTCTGCCCAAGATCATATCTGAGTTATCACACTCGTCCCTTTGAGTCTCATTAATGGTAGTGTACACTCTCGTGAATGTGAAATACTATTGATGTATGACTATTACTCACTGAGACATGAGCTTGCTATAACATTTTCACCAGTGTTCTAAGTATCTTTGGGACATAATTCTGCCCAAGATCATATCTGAGTTATCACACTCGTCCCTTCGAGTCTCATTAATGGTAGTGTACACACTCGTGAATGTGAAATACTATTGATGTATGACTATTACTCACTGAGATATGAGCTAGATATAACATTTTCACCAGTGTTTATAAGTATCTTTGGGTCATTATTCTGCCCAAGATCATATCTGAGTTATCACATTCGTCCTTTCGAGTCTCATTAATATGGTAATGTACACACTCGTGAATGTGAAATACTATTGATGTATGACTATTACTCACCGAGATGTGAGCTTGCTATAACATTTTCACCAGTGTTCTAAGTATCTTTGGGACATAATTCTGCCCAAGATCATATCTGAGTTATCACACTCGTCCCTTCGAGTCTCATTAATGGTAGTGTACACTCTCGTGAATGTGAAATACTATTGATGTATGACTATTACTCACCGAGATATGAGCCTGCTATAACATTTTCACCAGTGTTCTAAGTATCTTTGGGACATAATTCTTCCCAAGATCATATCTGAGTTATCACACTCGTCCCTTCGAGTCTCATTAATGGTAGTGTACACACTCGTGAATGTGAAATACTATTGATGTATGACTATTACTCACCGAGATATGAGCCTGCTATAACATTTTCACCAGTGTTCTAAGTATCTTTGGGACATAATTCTGCCCAAGATCATATCTGAGTTATCACACTCGTCCCTTCGAGCCTCATTAATGGTAGTGTACACACTCGTGAATGTGAAATACTATTGATGTATGACTATTACTCACCGAGATATGAGCCTGCTATAACATTTTCACCAGTGTTCTAAGTATCTTTGGGACATAATTCTGCCCAAGATCATATCTGAGTTATCACACTCGTCCCTTCGAGCCTCATTAATGGTAGTGTACACACTCGTGAATGTGAAATACTATTGATGTATGACTATTACTCACCGAGATATGAGCTTGCTATTACATTTTCACCAGTGTTCTAAGTATCTTTGGGGCATAATTCTGCCCAAGATCATATCTGAGTTATCACACTCGTGTAGTTTCTGACAAGAAGATTTTTTAAGTTTTTACTATAGCTTATATAGTAAACTAACCCCTACCCCTGGCCGCCATGTTTTTTGACGAATCAAAATGGATTGAACAAACTTGGTAGAGGGTCACCCAAGGAACATTTCTGTGAAATTATATAAAAATTAGCCCAGTGGTTTCAGAGAAGTTGTTAAAAGCTAAAAATTAACGACTGACGACGGACGACGGACGACAGACGACGGACACCAGGCTATCACAAAAGCTCACCTGTGAGCCTTCGGCTCAGGTGAGATAAAAAGACATTCAGTTTAGGTTTGGAACACAACGAGAGGTTCCCCAAAAGTAATGTCACTAGCTGTGGTATCTCAAACCTAAATGTATTTTTGATAATTTTATTTTTCAATTCCCTTAACCAAATCGCGTTTTGAGGCGTTTCAGCCAATTCTGGAAATATGTTTCGTAGTCAAGAAGTGGAATACCTACAAGACCCTAGCAAACATAGAAGTGTACATAGAAGTGGAATACCTACAAGGTACTGGCAGACAGCCGACCCTAGCAGACATAGAAGTGTACATAGAAGTGGAATACCTACAAGGCATTGGCAGACAGCCGACCCTAGCCAACATAGAAGCGTACAAAAAAGTGGAATACCTACAAGGCACTGGCAGACAGCCGACCCTAGCATAATAATGTATGGTCGACCTGTTGTCAGTATCATGTGACTGAGTGGGTATCATACCATATGTCCGGTACAAGATATTTCAGTGTGAAAACACTTAGAATATTGTCTGATTCAAGTAGACACCATTTCGATATGACTGAAACAATTTTGAATGGGACACTTAACACCATACAACATTAATCCCTTCTCTTCTGCCCCTACTGGTCCATTATTGATATGTATTCCTCTTTAAAGAACCCAGTCTCAACTATTATGACAACAATGCTCAAGATCAGAAGATGATACTTTTGAAAATCCACAATTCCATCCGTTTTCAGACCTCTGCTGAAACTTTATGGAGATCATAAGATCACTGTTAAAGAACCCAGTTCCAACTGTTGTTACTAAACAATAGAGTTCTCAAGATGAATAAGATATAATTCCAAAAATAGATCAGAAAAACATTTAGCTCCATGGGTATCTAACTAACATGTCATAATATCAACACTTTCGTTGGTTATATTTTGGTGAATGCAAGCCAATCCCTGGTCTGTATTTAATTGATTATGCTGTTTAAAAAAATACACTTTTTATAGCAGGTTGAAGATATTTGCACTCAATCCCTTAACTACAGTGTGTTTATTCCAATAAAACCAAACGTCCATTGCAGGATAAGGGTTAAAGGACACAGTCGTCCCAATTGTCATGATTAAACGATGATCCAGCTCTTAAGATGATCAAAATAATTCCCTTTTCTGGGGCCCCAATGAGCACTAACCCTCTCATTTGAACAAACTTGAAACCCCTATTCATAGGGATATCTATACTGAATAAAAACGAATTTGGCTGGTCGGTTATTGAAACTTTATTAAATTAAGATTTCTCGTGGCCAGGGCCTATGGTCATGGCATGAATAATCCTGAGAGATACTTATTGCAAAAATCAAAGCCAGGTATTGCACTTTCCAAGAAGAATATTGTTGAAATTTTGAATAAGAAAACAACTGATAAGCCTCTGGGACGGGTCCAGTCTTGGCACCAGGGTTTTGTTTGAACAAACTTCGCGTAAGAAAGCTTCAGTTAAAATTTGGTGAAAACCTATCGAGCAGTATCTGAGGAGTGATTTATAGAAGTTGTTGACAGACATTCGAGCTAATAGGTATTTAAGTGATTTTTAGCTAATCAAAGCATCTTTTAAGTGATTAGAAACAATTGCATATTTTTTTCATCTGTTTTTCAACTGTCAAAAAAAAACTTATCCTACCTTAAACCTTAGACATTGAAATACCCATTCGACATTCGGACAGACAGACAGATGTATGGACGGAAAGCGATCCTACTAGCTAATTTAAGATCTTGAAGCACAGCTCATTCAAAAGGATGACAATTTAGACCAAGAAATCTACTTGAGAATAATGCTCTTTTATCAACAGCTACAGCAATATCTACTGCCATTGTAATGATCTTTTATGTGATTTAACATATCAAGAATAAAATCTTTTGAAAGAAATCCATATGATTAGTTTTACGACATATTGCGAAGGAAACACCTAAATATATTCGGTAGCGTTCAGAAAACACATTAAAATATTTTGTAAAGAATGCATTCTCGAGGTTGATAACCAGTTATTTGGATACATGGTTTTGGTAGCATCTAGCTGACATTTGGTTGTGAAGGAAGTACTTCAAAATCCACCAGGACCATTAACCTTGGCATTGGCTAACTGTCATGGTATCCTCAAGAAAACAAATAAATCTGCACTTGCAATGAACATGTCCAACATAGACCAGTATGTGTTAGTGGTGCTATGATGATTGTCAAGAAAGTAAGTGTTGAGAACCTAACGTTTGGAGATCTGTCCAAAAACACATTTGATACTGCAATGCAAGAATAGCTTTAGAATTATTGTGGTATTTGATGTAAACTATAATGCAGAGATGAATAATAGAAGCTCGGGTAGTGGATTGTGGATCTGTAATACCAATAGTATCAATAGAGGGCAACCAATTCAGCAATAGAGATGCCTCTAAAGTTTTCCAGAAGGCAAAACAACATTAACCAATTTTCTTGTTGATACTTGAAAGGTCCCGTTTTACCTCGCCGTTCTAGGCGACAATGAGATGTTTGCAACATCAGAAAACAAATGTTATAAACTAACGCATGATATTGTTTGTCGTGTGGAAGAGCCGGCATGTGTTTATGCTATGTCTGGCACTTTACAGGGAAATCGAGCATATATTTATCAGATGTAGGACCAAGAATAGACAGCGATACAGAGATATATGGAAACTCTCATAGTGATAATGGAAGTTTTAAAAGCATTTACCAGATGTGACCCAGTGTGTGCCTTCAATGGTCATGGAAAGGTGTCTGCAATTAGATTTGTTATGAAGTCCAGTGTATTCCAATCAGCTATGTTAATGTTAGGTGAAGAATGGGTTGTACTACTTTGCAAGCTGATTGCATCTCTCCAAGACTTTAAATGTAGGATATATGCTACAAAGGCTACTGATACTAAAGTGAATAGCCTGTGCAACAAGATGTTTCGGGTTTAATATCGTGGTGTTGAAACAGAAAAACTTCTACCCTGTGAAGGCACATTATATCTCCACTCATTGCGAGCAAATTGTCAGACATCTGGCGTAGAAGCCTAATAAACTTTACTGAAATTCAAGTCCAAAAGATCACGGATGGTTCATGGAAGATGGTTAGTTGGAAGCTAAATGAATGAAGTGACATTCTGCTACACAGGTTGTTATAGAATTCATGTCTCCTGCAAGTACGCTAGATTATGTAAATTACCAACATGTCATTGTCTGTTAAATGCACTAAAATGCTCATCCGTCTGCAAAAATCGAGTAAGAGTTTTGATACGGAACATAGAGAAAGCTCTGATGGAGAGAATGGCAGTAATGATGACATGTTCACTATCCAACTACTTCTTGTAACAACGGAAAAGTACAGAATGGATTTAATACACATATTGTTTTATTACAGTATAAGATTATGTTACTTTGCAGTTCAAAATTGCTTGAAACAGAAGTTTATTTTGTGTAAAATTTTCCTAAAAACACACTCCATATTTTGCGAGTGTACCTATATGTATCGTCATTCTTATTCTGTTATATGGAAGTCATTAGCAGGCTTGTATGATTTAAATTACAGTTCATATGATCAATTTAAATTTCATAATTATAATTTAAAAAAATGAATAAATACTACTTGTAAAATTATGTTACATTTCACATTTTTGTTACGTATTTTATGTTTTATAAAGTTATAAACAATTGTTTGTATTGTACTAACATGTGTCTACAGAACATTTATAAAAGCATCAAGACGAGACGATACCATTTGGGTGTTAATGTGAATCAAAGCCTGCAGGAATTTGATCTGATCCAATTTAAACTTGGTAATTATATTTAAAAAAAATGAATAAATACTACTTGTAAATGTTACGTTTCACATTTTTGTAACGTATTTTATATTATATAAAGTTATAAAATTGTGTTTGTATTGTACTAACATGTGTCAACAGAACATTATATAAAAGCATTAGGACGAGATGAAACCATATTGGTGTTAATATGAATCAAAGCCTGCAGGAATTTGATCTGATCCAATTGATAAACTTGATAATTAAATTTTAAAGCAGTGAATAAATACTACTTGTAAACGTTACATTTCACATTTTTGTAACGTATTTTATGTTATATAAAGTTATAAAAATGTGTTTGTATTGTACTAACATGTATGAATCAAAGCCTGCAGGAATTTGATCTGATAAGATTTTAAGATGATTTTTGGAACGATTATATAACTATTTTTATCAGATGAATGTAACGTAAATATTGTTTAGAGGAAATTACTATTAATAATAAATATATATTTTAAACTTATCTGATACAGTTGTGTTTTATTATGTTTTTTTGTTTATAAATGTTAAATTAATACTTTATAAATAAATCTAGAAAGGGATTTCAATAGAAATATCGGAAATCAATATTACTTCTAAAAAGTAACGTCAAATGTAATTGTAACGTAAAAATACAAAATGATTACAAAATAATTGCTTAATGTGGTATTTTATATCAGAAGAACACGTTTGCTCTTGTTTAAACACCATTGGATAACACATATAACAATTATTCACTGCACTAATGCAACTGTTTTGTATACCAAAAAATAAGAAATTATTTGTAATGATTTTAATGAAATTACAGTTACCATAGAAACTCACTAAAATCAGACACTAAGCTGTGCCTCAGAGGTGGCCCCCTGACTTTTTCATATACCACAGACATGTATCTATTCAAAAAATAGTATAGCAATTTGCCAGTCTGATTGGTACCAATTTGTAAAATTTTGGGTCCTAGCTCACGGCCTATATGACGTGTAAATGACCTGACGCGAGAACGACTACCGCTCCGCCCTCTGGCCACATGTCATTGTTTGTCCAAGTAAATACAATATAATACAATGTCACTCTGCCCACTGGCCACGTGGCATTGTTTTTCAAGTAAATACAATGTAATACAATGTCACTGTGCCCACTGGCCACATGGCATTGTTTGTCCAAGTAAATACAATGTAATACAATGTCACTCTGCCCACTGGCCACATGGCATTGTTTGTCCAAGTAAATACAATGTAATACAATGTCACTCTGCCCACTGGCCACATGGCATTGTTTGTCCAAGTAAATACAATGTAATTCAATGTCACTCTGCCCACTGGCCACGTGGCATTGTTTGTCCAAGTAAATACAATATAATACAATGTCACTCTGCCCACTGGCCACGTGGCATTGTTTTTCAAGTAAATACAATGTAATACAATGTCACTCTGCCCACTGGCCACATGGCATTGTTTGTCCAAGTAAATACAATGTAATAAAATGTCACTGTGCCCACTGGCCACATGGCATTGTTTGTCCAAGTAAATACATTGTAATACAATGTCACTCCGCCCACTGGCCACATGGCATTGTTTGTCCAAGTAAATACAATGTAATACAATGTCACTCTGCCCACTGGCCACATGGCATTGTTTGTCCAAGTAAATACAATGTAATACAATGTCACTCTGCCCATTGGCCACATGGCATTGTGTGTCCAAGTAAATACAATGTAATACAATGTCACTCTGCCCACTGGCCACGTGGCATTGTTTGTCCAAGTAAATACAATGTAATACAATGTCACTGTGCCCACTGGCCACATGGCATTGTGTGTCCAAGTAAATACAATGTAATACAATGTCACTGTACCCACTTGCCAGGTGGTATTGTTTTTCCAAGTAAATACAATGTAGAGTTACTTAGTCATAGTTTGTTTGTCTAGAGAAAATGACGACGTAGCAACAAATACTGATCCCTGATTGGATAATCGACGTGTTTGACTGACTGCCCAGGTCAGGTTAATTTCTCACAACTTACCTAATTAACCCCGCCGTTTTACTGGGAAGAACCAATAACAAGCTTATGCAGATAAAGTGTCACAAGACAAAGGAGCTGCAAACTTTTGAGTTAATATGTGGATTTGGAGAACAAAATTTAGAAACGGCAACACTAAGTATACATTTAATAAAACAAAGTCACGTGTAATACATTACGCTACATTTTACAACATAAATAATATCTCATAGATAATATCAAAACATTTATATCATAAATATCACAGTACAGAGACCCAGATAAAGAGATTCTGAACTTCAGATAGTTTACCCCCATGATTTAGCTATATAATATGTAGTTTTATAATGTATAGTTTGTTTTGTATTTTTTTAATTGGGGCTAAATTTACTCCTTCCAATTATTTTTTAATGCAGTATCTATACTGAAGTATGATTATTCTGGAAATATTTATTTAAATATATAATTTCATATCTAGCAAAATGTATCAGAAATCAAAGTATATAACAAAACAACTAGACCTATTAAAGAAAGTGATTAATACCAACCCCCATTAATTAAACAAACGTCACAAAATTTGCGTCACACACATCTACACCTGATGTTGATCGTGTATCAATACAATCGACTGACAATGCGGAAGTAGTTCGCTCCACCATTATTGTAAATTACAGCAATTTTACTAAATGCAAGGGTAATAACTCTGCATGCAATTAAATAAATGTCACAAAATGTGTGTCACACACATCTACACTTAATGTTGATCATGTATACAAAGTCAATCACCTAAAACTGTGTAAGAAATTCGCTCAACAAGAATTGCAGTTTGGTAAATGCAGCAATTTTACTATGCACAAGGGCAATATCTCTCAGACTGCATGGCAAGTGTGCAAAGTTTCAAGTCAATCACCTGATAACTTTGGAAGTAAAGTAGTTGGCTCTACAAGTGACCGATCAACCAACCGACCGACCGACCAGACCGACCGACCGACCGACAGACAGACAGACAGACAGAGAGACAGAGAGACAGACAGACAGACAGACAGACAAGTGCCTCTTATACCCTGTCTCAAACTTGGGTATAACACTTTAAACTGATCTATACAGATATATTGGCGTGTTTTGTAAGAGAATGTATTTTAACGCTGATTCCTATTTACAAATACTTTCAAAAATCGTTGAGTGAAATTATTCTCACCATTTCAATTTCAATTTCGGGGATAAATTACCCTCTTAATAAAAATATATATCTGGGGCTCTGTAATGATATATCATCAAATACTTATGTAAAAAAGCATGTAAAAATTCATCACAGTATTACCACAACTAGTTTAGTTTAAACTTATTTATTTTACTTCGATTGTGAAACAAGTTCTTACAACTTAGACAAATCACGCTCGAAGTCTTCCTGGGTAGGACCAGTACAAAGCATATGCGGAAAAAGTGTCTTGCTCAAGGACACCACACATAGCCGTAGGAGAGGATTGAACCCATGACCCTCCGATTATGGGTTCGGTGCTCTAACACTGGACCACACGTTCCACACTGGCTAATAATAAACAACTGTCTAATAATAAATATAACATTATACGGAATGTGCGATAAATAACAATGAATGTTAATTTCATTCTTGACCCCACCCATCATGACCCCATCATGGAGCTAGGTGTGTTTAGCTCAGTCAGTATAGCATCTGACTATCAATCCAGCGGTCCCGAGTTCGAACCCCTGCCCAGCTACAGTCTTTGTGATAACTGATATACCACATTTCGTCTCATTATCATTTATCGCTCGCTGCTGATTCAATAGGGCAAGTTATTAGTTATATGTGGAGATGAATGTGTAAAATACTGGTTATATTTCCATAATCTCATGAAATAATGGCCATTTTGACAGTTACTGATCGTCTATAAGCCGTCAATGGCATAAAATGATGCTAAATATTCAATCAATCAATCAACTGATCATGAATTTCACTGCGAAACTAAATAAAAACTTGTTATATTCAGGCTTCTGTTTCACCAACATGTTTTAGTTTACACATAAACACTTAAAAACTTGTTATATTCAGGCTTCTGTTTCACCAACATGTTTTAGTTTACACATAAACACTTAAAAACTTGTTATATTCAGGCTTCTGTTTCACCAACATGTTTTAGTTTACACATAAACACTTAAAAACTTGTTATATTCAGGCTTCTGTTTCAACAACATGTTTACACATAAACACTTAAAAACTTGTTATATTCAGGCTTCTGTTTCTCCAACATGTTTTAGTTTACACATAAACACTTAAAAACTTGTTATATTCAGGCTTCTGTTTCACCAACATGTTTTAGTTTACACATAAACACTTAAAAACTTGAACACTTAAATACTCAAACACTTAAAAACTTAAACACTTAAATACTCAAACACTTAAAAACTTAAAAACTTAAAACACTTAAAAACTTAAATACTTAAAATTTAAATACTTTAACACTTATATCTTACAACAGCTGCATTATGATCATGATTTTAGACTAGATCCAGTAAAAGTGTTTCTTTGATATGAGTGTAAATTTATTCATTTTACTTTGACTTTGAAACAAGTTATTACACACTTACACAAATCATGCTTAAAGTACTGGGTAGAATCCGTGGGGGGAGGGTCGAACACAGGACCCTCCAACCCTGGGTTCAATGCTCTACCACTGGACCACCCGCTCCACGTAATATTGATTACATAATAAACAAATAACCAATCAAAACTGAGTCAAATGTTGGTGAAGTTGAAACCAAAATGCAAAGTAAGTTTAGAGCTTTTGTGAATCTGGATGGAGCCAGTAATGAATTAATATTCCTAAGAGAATAACTGACATTTTCCCAACAAGTACCATCGGATATCTTCATCAAATCATCAATCTTAAACATTAACAAAATGGGGTATACATTGTATTTTCAAAATAGGTAAATATTTGACAAACAATAATTGATTGATTGATTTTTTGCCATCGAGGGCTAACAGACGATCAGTTAACCTAACCACTGTTTCCTGGAATCCTGGAAAGTTAACCAGTACTCGAGCACACCCCATCTCCGCAAGTAACTGATGACTTTCCCACTTGAATCAGTGGTGAGAGATGAATGATAATGAGATGCAATGTCGTATATCAATCATCACAGAGACTGCTGCCAGGCAGGGATTCAAACTCACAACCCCTGGATTGACAGTCAGACGCGTAACCAACTGAGCTTGTCGGGCCCGGCTGACAAAAAGGAAAAGCATCCTCTGGAAAGGGCCATAAAGTTTGGGAGGTTAAACTTGGTTTCCGGCTGCACTCGACTACTGTCAATGCCCCTTGTTAAACTTGTTCTACCCTGGCCACCCACCCAAAGAGCCTTCAAATACTTATTGTCTCACTACACAGTTGTTTCTCCGTTTTAACATGATCCTTGCGCTAAAAATAGTTATTTGGTTCAAAATATTTTCAAGATGGGGCTGTGATTTTTTCTCTAGATGAGTAAAGCAAAATGCCGACATAGCATATACTGCAACAAGACATCACTGGTGTTACAAATATTGACTTTAATTGGATTTGAATAAGTAGATGGATGTATTTTAGAGCGTTCTAGGACTTCTTTCATTTTTAAAAAAATTGGAGGTGCACTGTCAAAAAAAAAGTGTATGTTATTGTTCATATTTATGAGCACATACATTCCTGCTATAAAAAAAAGAAAACTTTCTTTTCACAATGGAAATCCTCAATTTATATAGAAAAAAAGAACAAAATAGAACTGTGCAGTCGACCTCTTTCTTTGCTCCCTTTCTTTAAAGATAACCCTGTGTTAAATTCGTAAATCAAAACATCTTAAAATATATAAAATAAATATACTTCCATTGTTTTACTTGGTCCATTTACCTACATATACCTCTGCCGTGGCATTAAACGCGTATATTCCGCTGTTTAAATAAAACATCTAAAGAATCTTCCATTGCTTTACTGGTGCCCCTAAGTCCAGCTACAACTTTAGCTGCCCACTCAAAATATTCGTGAACACGCTCTTCCGACCAATCCTTCGGCGTCTGCCTATTTAGATCTCTCAGGTTATATAGTTTATCAGCAAGCTTTACCAGTTTGGCTTTTGGGCTCGCGTGTGGTGCATGCTGTATCTGCTGCTGTTTCCTGGTGCCTTTGGGGAGGCACTTGTTGTCTGTCATCTCTCTAACTAAACCTGGAGAACATGAGAAAACTTTATTACATTAAGAACTGGCAATCCATCAAAACTATAAAAGTGGGGCAGTGCAGGACAGGAGGGTAGGTAAAATACTTTATTTCTAATTTTTTATATACAAATATCTCTGGCAATAAATAATTCCACTGTTGCAGATTCATTTAATTGTCATACAAAAAAATAAATATAACAAAATGTCAAATGCAAATGGACAATATACATATACAATATACATGTATGTTGTAGAGTCTACAAAATAGAAAAGAAAAACATGTAAGCAGCTTTAGAGAGAAAACAAACATTTTTTTTAATTTGGTGTAACAAACTTTCCTTCAATAAGCATGTTCAGTTTGTTTAAAAAAGGATGTAACTGATGTTGAAAAATAGCGATATATTACTATACGAAGATGTTGTGTAATACAGTGTACTAAAATACATATACAGTGTATTACTTTACAACTTCTGTGTATTACAAACAGATTCAGTGTACTGTAATACATATACATTGTATTGCTACACAACTTCTGTGTATTACATACGGATACAGTGTACTGTAATACATATACATTGTATTGCCATGCAACTTCTGTGTATTACAGACAGATACAGTGTACTGTAATGCATAAACATTGTATTGCTATGCAACTTCTGTGTATTACAAACAGATGCATTGTACTGTAATACATAAACATTGTATTGCCATGAAACTTTGGTGTATTTTACAGAGATACAGTGCACTATAAGCATATACATTGTATTGCCATGCAACTTCTGTGTATTACAAACAGATACAGTGTTCTGTAATACATATACATTGTATTGCTACACAACTTCTGTGTATTACACACGGATACAGTGTACTGTAATGCATATACATTGTATTGCTACACAACTTCTGAGTATTACACACAGATACAGTGTTCTGTAATACATATACATTTTATTGCCATGCAACTTCTGTGTATTACAAACAGATACAGTGTTCTGTAATACATATACATTGTATTGCTACACAACTTCTGTGTATTACACACGGATACAGTGTACTGTAATACATAAACATTGTATTGCTACACAACTTCTGTGTATTACACACGGATACAGTGTACTGTAATGCATATACATTGTATTGCTACACAACTTCTGAGTATTACACACAGATACAGTGTTCTGTAATACATATACATTTTATTGCCATGCAACTTCTGTGTATTACAAACAGATACAGTGTTCTGTAATACATATACATTGTATTGCTACACAACTTCTGTGTATTACAAACAGATACAGTGTTCTGTAATACATATACATTGTATTGCTACACAACTTCTGTGTATTACACACGGATACAGTGTACTGTAATGCATATACATTGTATTGCTACACAACTTCTGAGTATTACACACAGATACAGTGTTCTGTAATACATATACATTTTATTGCCATGCAACTTCTGTGTATTACAAACAGATACAGTGTTCTGTAATACATATACATTGTATTGCTACACAACTTCTGTGTATTACACACGGATACAGTGTACTGTAATACATAAACATTGTATTGCTACACAACTTCTGTGTATTACACACGGATACAGTGTACTGTAATGCATATACATTGTATTGCTACACAACTTCTGAGTATTACACACAGATACAGTGTTCTGTAATACATATACATTTTATTGCCATGCAACTTCTGTGTATTACAAACAGATACAGTGTTCTGTAATACATATACATTGTATTGCTACACAACTTCTGTGTATTACACACGGATACAGTGTACTGTAATACATAAACATTGTATTGCTACACAACTTCTGTGTATTACACACGGATACAGTGTACTGTAATACATAAACATTGTATTGCTACACAACTTCTGTGTATTACACACGGATACAGTGTACTGTAATACATATACATTGTATTGCTACACAACTTCTGTGTATTACACACGGATACAGTGTACTGTAATACATAAACATTGTATTGCTACACAACTTCTGTGTATTACACACGGATACAGTGTACTGTAATACATAAACATTGTATTGCTACACAACTTCTGTGTATTACAAACAGATACAGTGTTCTGTAATACATATACATTGTATTGCTACACAACTTCTGTGTATTACACACGGATACAGTGTACTGTAATACATAAACATTGTATTGCTACACAACTTCTGTGTATTACACACGGATACAGTGTACTGTAATACATAAACATTGTATTGCTACACAACTTCTGTGTATTACACACGGATACAGTGTACTGTAATGCATATACATTGTATTGCTACACAACTTCTGTGTATTACACACGGATACAGTGTACTGTAATGCATATACATTGTATTGCTACACAACTTCTGTGTATTACACACGGATACAGTGTACTGTAATACATAAACATTGTATTGCTACACAACTTCTGTGTATTACACACGGATACAGTGTACTGTAATGCATATACATTGTATTGCTACACAACTTCTGTGTATTACACACGGATACAGTGTACTGTAATGCATATACATTGTATTGCTACACAACTTCTGAGTATTACACACAGATACAGTGTTCTGTAATACATATACATTTTATTGCCATGCAACTTCTGTGTATTACAAACAGATACAGTGTTCTGTAATACATATACATTGTATTGCTACACAACTTCTGTGTATTACAAACAGATACAGTGTTCTGTAATACATATACATTGTATTGCTACACAACTTCTGTGTATTACACACGGATACAGTGTACTGTAATGCATATACATTGTATTGCTACACAACTTCTGAGTATTACACACAGATACAGTGTTCTGTAATACATATGCATTGTATTGCTACACAACTTCTGTGTATTACACACAGATACAGTGTTCTGTAATACATATACATTTTATTGCCATGCAACTTCTGTGTATTACACACAGATACAGTGTTCTGTAATACATATACATTGTATTGCTACACAACTTCTGAGTATTACACACAGATACAGTGTTCTGTAATACATATGCATTGTATTGCTACACAACTTCTGAGTATTACACACAGATACAGTGTTCTGTAATACATATACATTTTATTGCCATGCAACTTCTGTGTATTACAAACAGATACAGTGTTCTGTAATACATATACATTGTATTGCTACACAACTTCTGTGTATTACACACGGATACAGTGTACTGTAATACATAAACATTGTATTGCTACACAACTTCTGTGTATTACAAACAGATACAGTGTTCTGTAATACATATACATTGTATTGCTACACAACTTCTGAGTATTACACACAGATACAGTGTTCTGTAATACATATACATTTTATTGCCATGCAACTTCTGTGTATTACAAACAGATACAGTGTTCTGTAATACATATACATTTTATTGCCATGCAACTTCTGTGTATTACAAACAGATACAGTGTTCTATAATACATATACATTGTATTGCTTCACAACTTCTGAGTATTACACACAGATACAGTGTTCTGTAATACATATACATTGTATTGCCATACAACTTTGGTGTATTATACACGGATACAGTGTTCTATAATACATATACATTGTATTGCCATGCAACTTCTGTGTATATCAAACAGATATAGTGTTCTGTAATACATATACATTGTGTTGCTACACAACTTCTGTGTATTACACACGGATACAGTGTTCTGTAATGCATATGCATTATAATGCTACACAACTTATGTGTATTACACACGGATACAGTGTACTGTAATACATATACATTGTTTTGCTACACAACTTCTGTGTATTACACACAGATACAGTGTACTGTAATACATATACATTGTGTTGCTACACAACTTCTGTGTATTACACACGGATACAGTGTACTGTAATGCATATGCATTGTATTGCTACACAACTTCTGTGTATTACACACGGATACAGTGTTCTGTAATGCATATGCATTATAATGCTACACAACTTATGTGTATTACACACGGATACAGTGTACTGTAATACATATACATTGTTTTGCTACACAACTTCTGTGTATTACACACAGATACAGTGTACTGTAATACATATACATTGTGTTGCTACACAACTTCTGTGTATTACACACGGATACAGTGTACTGTAATGCATATGCATTGTATTGCTACACAACTTCTGTGTATTACACACGGATACAGTGTTCTGTAATGCATATGCATTATAATGCTACACAACTTATGTGTATTACACACGCATACAGTGTACTGTAATACATATACATTGTTTTGCTACACAACTTCTGTGTATTACACACAGATACAGTGTACTGTAATACATAAACATTGTATTGCTATGCAACTTCTGTGCATTACACACGGAAACAGTGAACTGTAATACATAAACATTGTAATTCTACACATCTTCTGTGTATTACACATGGATACAGTGTACTATAATATATATGCATTGTATTGCTACACATCTTCTGTGTAATACACACAGAAACACACAGATACATATACATTTCTTTGCTATGCAACTTCTATGTATTATACACAGATACAGTGTAATACAATGCAGCTATTGTACTTTACAATATATTTATACACTACAACTATAGTCTATTACACACAGACAATGTATTACAATGCTGCTATTTTACTTTACAATACATATAGAATGTATTGTATATATAGAAGGTATTGCAATACAACAATTAACTGTTCATTACAATATAGTTCAGATACATACTTGCTACTTCTTCTCCAAAATGGTCTTGTATTTCATCAAAACTTGTATCTGTGTCTTCAACTGTGTCATGTAGCAATGCAGTCTGAAAAAGATTCACTGCAATATCATTCAATAAGAAATTGTCAAAGGTTCAAATAGTTTCTTAAAGACACAAGAGTCATCAAACCAAATAATCGGTATGGACCATGTGGCCCAATGGTAGAGGATCCAAGATCAGGGGAGGTCATGGGTTCGATCCTCCTCCATTGCTAGGTGGGATGTATTTACTTTATTCTTATATGATTTTATACGTTTAGTTCTGGTTCTACCATGGAAGACTTAAAGGGAGTATATCAGGAACATCACTATAAAATGTCTTAAAAAATAAAATAATTACTAAAGTGGATAAAAAGCATCTCATTTAAATATATATCCATTTGGTCATTTAGGGTCAGAGAGTATATATAGGGGTGAAATATAGGAAAAATATATTTTAGCCAATTTTAAATATTTGAAAAATCTTGATAAATCCACGATTTGTTTTAAGAAGTTTTAAGAATTTGTTTCACTATCAACACAAAATAAATTAGTGACATGTGCAATAATTTCAGATTAAACTGTTAAACAATAATAGCGCACTCCTAACTATTTAATCACCTTTCAAATTCTCAAATCTCATCATATGTGGGTCAATGATCCCAATTTTAAACACTTCAACAAATCTTCGGAGTTCCGTTATATAACAATATATTGCTTTTTTCCTCCATTGACTTCTTTAAACTTAGTCGAGAATTACAACTGTTTTTTTATGACCGTTTTAAGATTTGTAGCTGTGGACAAATTAAATTGATTCATTCAGACTATATACAGTTGGATCAATTTGTGTAAGTAAATACACACCTGTATCACACATGCACCCGAGTCAGTTCAGGCCAGATTAGCTCAGTCGGCAGCACGTCTGATTATCATTCAAGTGGTCATGAGCTACAATTCCCATCTGACCACAGTCTCCATGATGATTGATATAGGAATGTATCTTGTTGTCATTCGTTTCTCATAGCAGATTCAAGAGGGAAAATTATCAATTACTTTTAGAAATGGGTGTGTTTGAGTTCTGGTTAACCTTCCAGGATCCCAGGAAAGAGTAGTTAAGTTCACTGATCATCTGTTATCCCTTGATGGCATCAAATGATGCTAAATATTCAAACAACTGCCCGTTTAACTAATGTACCTGGATGTACATGACCTTTTTATTCTTCTGTGCAGACAATATTCATTGTCTTCCCTTTATCCCTTTTCTCCATAAGCATTTTCTTGGACTCTTCCAAATTAAAAGCATTAATTCACCCTGTATCAGCAATGGGTGAATTATGTTTATATTAACTGACAGAGTGCAATCTGTTACAAGCAATCTGAACTCTTCCTCCACTGTTTTCAATGGCTTCTGTTCTTGGTGCGGGAAAACGCAGATCTATGGAGTTATGGGTTAAATGCAAAAATCATGTATTTTCCCAAAATTAATTCTGATTTTAAAACAAATGTTCAAACATTCAGCATTTTTCCTCCTGAAAATCATCAGTATTTAAACAATTATTTATTATTAATTAATTTGCCAATTACTATAAAAGTTATACGACAATACCCACCTGTATAACACTTGTATCTGTCACACCCGCTTCATCTGTCAGTATGAAGGCAACGCCTGAGAAAAAATGAAATATATTTGTATCATTTATCATACCATGCCATCCATAAAAAAAATGTATTTGCTGTGCTCTGACCCTGTATGGGTATGAAGCTTCTTTTTTGTTGTTAAATTTTGATATTTTAGTTTCATTTTGAACATGGGTCAGATATCATGAAGAAAAAAATCAATGTTTGACAGTTAATAAAAAAAATAATAGATAGGTAGGAGCAGAGCTAACGAAACTTTTTTAAGAACGGCCTCACTTTGATAATTTATATTATGTGGAGAGGGATCCTCTGTGTTCCAGTGACCAAAGGTCTAATGATAATTACATCTCACCACTGAGATCACAGGTTCTAACCTTTATGTGAGAATGTTTGCCAGTTACTTGCTAAAGGCAGTGGTGTTGTACGTATGTCATTGCATCTAATTTTCATTTGTCTCTCACTGCTGATTCAAGTGGGAATGTTATCAGTTATTTGCAGAGATTGGTGTGTTTGAGAACTTTTTAACCTTCCAGGATCCCAGGAAAGAGTGTTTAAGTTAAATGTTCATCTGTTATCTCTCAATGGCATAAAAAAAGAAGCAAAATATTCAAACAAACATCAGAAGCCTCTGCAGACTTGATACACGGCTTAGGAATACTAATTATTCTTCCCAGATGATGGGCTAATGAGAGTGATTTACAAAAAGTCTTATCTTAATCACAATCAAGCTAAAACAAATTTAGTATCCAAATGAAACATCCCCCTCAGTGCTGACCATCATACGAGAATTCTGAGGCAAGTGGAAGTTATCTTTAATGTTTTTGGTATGATCTGGAACAGTATTAATTCAAACTTTAACCTTTGCCATTGAGGTTAAGAGTTGTCCATACATATTTAACTTCAATTGCAAAAAGCTCAGAATTTATATTTAATGAGTTGACCTTCGCAGTGAAGGCAAATAATGAAGTTGGTCTGAAATGATCTTGATCATCTGCTATGTTTGCTTTCCTTAAAGACAAAAGGCCTTGACACTCTTTGCACTCACCCAACAGGTTTAACCCTTTACTTCATATAGACGCCTTTGGACACCTCTAACATCAATGCCTTTGAACACCTAATATAGAAGGCTTTTGAATTATTTGGTGAATTATATTTATATTAACTGACAGAGTGGAAAACAATGCAGGAAGTGTTCAGAATGCTCGTTACTAGCAATCTGAACTCTTCCTGCACTGTTTTCAAAGGCCTTCTGTGATTGGTGCGGAAAAATGCATATGTAAGGAGTAAAGGGTTAAACCTATTTCATATTATTTAATTAAGTTTAATTTTTCAACAATTAAAAAGAATAAGACTCATGAACTAATTTAATGAACAAACAGCACTTGACTCAATGCAATTATGGTAATTTCTGTTACATACACTTACCGGTAATGTCCACATTTTTTTAAATGCATACATGCATTCAGCATTTCAGAGACAAGCAATCTGATAAGAGTTGCAATAGTCTTGTGGTTAAGCATGACAGGGAGGTCCCGGTTTGATTCCCGGTGGTTTCATCTGTTGTTTTCAAACACACTCTCACAGTGGTTTATTCAGGCAAGGTACTGCGAGAGCGTGCAATACTTCAGAGGGGAGTTATAGCAGTCCGTTCCATGTACTTGGAGAGTAATACCCAGTGAACGCAAAAGATCTCACTGACCAATGTTAATCAGTGATTCAATTCCCAGTAAACATCCCTCAGAAATGAGACTTCCTATAAAAATTGAATTTGTTGATTGCTGGAAGTGGAGAAAGTAAAATATACAAACGTTTTATGTCCACATTTTTTAAATACATGTAAACATGCATCATCTTCCTTCTTCTCCTTCCATTACTACCAGCAACCAATTTCTGACTATTATAGGAAGCTTGTTTAAGAGGGATGTTTTTGGGCATTTGAAACAGTGACTAACATGCACTAGGTATGGCTCTCCTTGTACACAGGACCAACTGTTTTATTTCAGGCATTTGAAACAGTGACTAACATGCACTATGTATGACTCTCCCTGTACACAGGACCAACTGTTTTATTTAGGGCATTTGAAACAGTGACTAACATGCACTAGGTATGACTCTCCTTGTACACAGGACCAACTGTTTTATTTCAGGCATTTGAAACAGTGACTAACATGCACTAGGTATGGCTCTCCTTGTACACAGGACCAACTGTTTTATTTCAGGCATTTGAAACAGTGACTAACATGCACTAGGTATGACTCTCCCTGTACACAGGACCAACTGTTTTATTTCAGGCATTTGAAACACTGACTAACATGCACTAGGTATTGCTCTCCCTGTACACAGGACCAACTGTTTTATTTCAGGCATTTGAAACAGTGACTAACATGCACTATGTATGACTCTCCCTGTACACAGGACCAACTGTTTTATTTCAGGCATTTGAAACAGTGACTAACATGCACTAGGTATGACTCTCCTTGTACACAGGACCAACTGTTTTATTTCAGGCATTTGAAACAGTGACTAACATGCACTAGGTATGACACTCCCTGTACACAGGACCAACTGTTTTATTTCAGGCTTTGAAACAGTGACTAACATGCACTAGGTATGACTCTCCCTGTACACAGGACCAACTGTTTTATTTCAGGCATTTGAAACAGTGACTAACATGCACTAGGGATGACTTTCCCTGTACACAGGACCAACTGTTTTATTTCAGGCTTTGAAACACTGACTAACATGCACTAGGTATGACTCTCCCTGTACACAGGACCAAATGTTTTATTTCAGGCATTTGAAACACTGACTAACATGCACTAGGTATGGCTCTCTCTGTACACAGGACCAACTGTTTCATTTAAGGCATTTGAAACAGTGACTAACATGCACTAGGTATGGCTCTCCCTGTACACAGGACCAACTGTTTTGTTTCAGGTATTTGAAACAGTGACTAACATGCACTAGGTATGGCTCTCCCTGTACGCAGGACCAACTGTTTTATTTCAGGCATTTGAAACAGTGACTAACATGCACTAGGTATGACTCTCCCTGTAGGCAGGGCCAACTGTCTTATTTCAGGCATTTGAAACAGTGACTAACATGCACTAGGTATGACTCTCCATGTACACAGGCCCAACTGTTTTATTTCAGGCATTTGAAAAAGTGACTAACATGCACTAGGTATGACTCTCCCTGTACGCAGGACCAACTGTTTTATTTCAGGCATTTGAAACACTGACTAACATGCACTAGGTATGACTCTCCCTGTACGCAGGACCAACTGTTTTATTTCAGGCATTTGAAACAGTGACTAACATGCACTAGGTATGACTGTCCCGGTACGCAGGACCAACTGTTTTATTTCAGGCATTTGAAACACTGACTAACATGCACTAGTTATGACTTTCCCTGTACACAGGACCAACTGTTTTATTTCAGGCATTTGAAACAGTGACTAACATGCACTAGGTATGACTCTCCCTGTACGCAGGACCAACTGTTTTATTTCAGGCATTTGAAACAGTGACTAACATGCACTAGGTATGACTCTCCCTGTACACAGGACCAACTGTTTTATTTCAGGCATTTGAAACACTGACTAACATGCACTAGTTATGACTTTCCCTGTACACAGAACCAACTGTTTTATTTCAGGCATTCGAAACACTGACTAACATGCACTAGGTATGACTCTCCCTGTACGCAGGACCAACTGTTTTATTTCAGGCATTTGAAACACTGACTAACATGCACTAGGTATGACTGTCCCGGTACGCAGGACCAACTGTTTTATTTCAGGCATTTGAAACACTGACTAACATGCACTAGGTATGACTGTCCCTGTAAGCAGGACCAACTGTTTTATTTCAGGCATTTGAAACACTGACTAACATGCACTAGGTATGGCTCTCCCTGTACACAGGACCAGGTATGGCTCTCCCCGTACGCAGGACCAACTGTTTTATTTCAGGCATTTGAAACAATGACTAACATGCACTAGGTATGACTCTCCCTGTACGCAGGACCAACTGTTTTATTTCAGGCATTTGAAACACTGACTAACATGCACTAGGTATGACTCTCCCTGTACGCAGGACCAACTGTTTTATTTCAGGCATTTGAAACACTGACTAACATGCACTAGGTATGACTCTCCCTTTACGCAGGACCAACTGTTTTATTTCAGGCATTTGAAACACTGACTAACATGCACTAGGTATGACTCTCCCTGTACGCAGGACCAACTGTTTTATTTCAGGCATTTGTAACACTGACTAACATGCACTAGGTATGACTCTCCCTGTACGCAGGACCAACTGTTTTATTTCAGGCATTTGAAACAGTGACTAACATGCACTAGGTATGACTCTCCCTGTACGCAGGACCAACTGTTTTATTTCAGGCATTTGAAACAGTGACTAACATGCACTAGGTATGACTCTCCCTGTACGCAGGACCAACTGTTTTATTTCAGGCATTTGAAACAGTGACTAACATGCACTAGGTATGACTCTCCCTGTACGCAGGACCAACTGTTTTATTTCAGGCATTTGAAACAGTGACTAACATGCACTAGGTATGACTCTCCCTGTACACAGGACCAACTGTTTTATTTCAGGCATTTAAAACAGTGACTAACATGCACTAGTTATGACTTTCCCTGTACACAGGACCAACTGTTTTATTTCAGGCATTTGAAACAGTGACTAACATGCACTAGGTATGACTCTCCCTGTACACAGGACCAACTGTTTTATTTCAGGCATTTGAAACAGTGACTAACATGCACTAGGTATGACTCTCCCTGTACGCAGGACCAACTGTTTTATTTCAGGCATTTGAAACACTGACTAACATGCACTAGGTATGACTCTCCCTGTACGCAGGACCAACTGTTTTATTTCAGGCATTTGAAACAGTGACTAACATGCACTAGGTATGACTCTCCCTGTACACAGGACCAACTGTTTTATTTCAGGCATTTGAAACAGTGACTAACATGTACTAGGTATGACTCTCCATGTACGCAGGACCAACTGTTTTATTTCAGGCATTTGAAACAGTGACTAACATGCACTAGGTATGGCTCTCCCTGTACACAGGGCCAACTGTTTTATTTCAGGCTTTGAAACACTGACAAACATGCACTAGGTATGACTCTCCCTGTACACAGGACCAACTGTTTTATTTAAGGCATTTGAAACACTGACTAACATGCACTAGGTATGACTTTCCCTGTACACAGGGCCAACTGTTTTATTTCAGGCTTTAAAACACTGACTAACATGCACTAGGTATGACTCTCCCTGTACACAGGACCAACTGTTTTATTTCAGGCATTTGAAACAGTGACTAACATGCACTAAGTATGACTCTCCCTGTACACAGGACCAACTGTTTTATTTCAGGCATTTGAAACAGTGACTATAATGCACTAGGTATGACTTTCCCTGTACACAGGACCAACTGTTTTATTTCAGGCTTTGAAACACTGACTAACATGCACTAGGTATGACTCTCCCTGTACACAGGACCAACTGTTTTTTTTAGGCATTTGAAACAGTGACTAACATGCACTAGGTATGGCTCTCCCTGTACACAGGACCAACTGTTTTATTTCAGGCATTTGAAACAGTGACTAACATGCACTAGGTATGGCTCTCCCTGTACACAGGACTAACTGTTTTATTTCAGGCATTTGAAACACTGACTAACATGCACTAGGTAAGACTCTCCCTGTACACAGGACCAACTGTTTTATTTTAGGCATTTGAAACACTGATTAACATGCAATAGGTATGACTCTCCTTGTACACAGGACCAACTGTTTTATTTCAGGCATTTGAAACACTGATTAACATGCACTAGGTATGACTCTCCCTGTACACAGGACCAACTGTTTTATTTCAGGCATTTGAAACACTGATTAACATGCACTAGGTAAGACTCTCCCTGTACACAGGACCAACTGTTTTATTTCAGGCATTTGAAACACTGATTAACATGCACTTAGTTTAAACTTATCTATTTTACTTTGATTGTGAAATGAGTTATTACAACTTAGGCAAATCACGCTAAAAGTCTTCCTGGTTAGAACCAGTACTAAGCATATGCGGAAAAGTGTCTTTCTCAAGGACACCACACATAGCCGTGGCAGAGAATCGAACCCATGACCCTCCGATCATGAGTTCGGTGCTCTACCACTGGACCACGCGCTCAACAACATGCACTAGGTATGACTCTCCCTGTACACAGGACTAACTGTTTTATTTCAGGCATTTGAAACACTGATAAACATGCACTAGGTATGACTCTCCTTGTACACAGGACCTACTGCTTTATTTCTTCTTTGAAGAAGTGTATGCTTTCACAGTGCCTTCCAATATAAGGCACTGTGGGAGTTCATTTGAAAATTCCAGTCGAAACCCCACCGGGAATTAAACTGGGACCTCCAGGTCGTGCGGCAAGCATGCTAACCACTTGACCGCCACAACAGCACACGTCATTTGTGATGGTGTTACCAGTTTTTGATCACTTAAGAATCACCGCTAAATATTTCAATGTGAAATGGATCATCCAGAATGTTGACACTAAATGCTTGTATATAACGTTTAATTAACTATAAAATAATAATTTTTTACCAAAAATATAACAAATACATGTCCATTGCCTTCACCATTCAGTCTATGTTTCTGATTCATGTAAGACCATGATCACTCCAATATACATTCAACAAAATAGCGGCACCTGATTTCAATCACATGACTGGATGACACAATATGTCAAACTTAAATGACACGAGGACGCAGAGGTGCAAATAAATGAAAGCAGATAAAACTGCACTTAACTTTCACATGAATTAATATTTCTCAGTGGGTTTTTATTCCATAACAATATCAATTCCCTCAACAGCATAAGGTTTTTTAAATGTTTCTAATTCTATTTTTATATCAAAGACTTAGTCACCAAATAAAAACACTGATTTTTAATAAAATTATCTCTTTTTTTTTTATTTTAAATTTTATTAATGCATCTTTATATACCCACCTCTTCTTATCCACTTCTTAAAACAATCATTTTCGACTATCTACATTTCACATGTCACGATGTGTTCATGTGCTAATTTTAAAGTCATTTCTTAAAAATCTATCAGAAGGCTTTGCCTGATGGGTACGAGTTGCCTTTGACCGAATTGACCAGTTACCTATCAGCAACAGTCGATATTGATCAAATCCGACATATTTAAGCACAAAATGCTTTGAGGGTAAATGTGACAGTTGATGAATATATACCTATAGGATGATTTATGTAAGGCGTACTGTCCAAATCCTTCCTCCGTTGGTTTTTGTGCTTAATTGCAGCAAAGTTTGTACAACGTATTATCTCTGTTGCGACCGTGGACTCCATTTTGTTATAGTCGATTAGATTAGAAATTATCGAACATGAACATACTTTTTAATCGAGTTTTTTTTGTGTGTGTGTGTGTTTTGCTTTCTCTCATCGCCGTCTCATCAGTTAATCTGCGTTTATACCGATAGACGGTTGTATAGGAGGAGGATGTCTGAAAAGTGTTATGTCTTAGACGACTTTATTTTGTGTAGTTACGTTGTGTACTGCAGGATTGTATACATTTTTTCAGAATTTAACGAAAAGAAGCTTAAAATCAATGTTCTAAACAATTATATAACACAATTAATCTTTAATACTAGGTATGCCATTCTTCAGCACACTTGGAAGTGTATGACTTGATTTTTTTACATTATTTACTAAAAGCCTTATTCAATGGGCTCTTAGTTCTTAGTAGTTCTTATGTAGGAGTTGTCTCTCTTGGTCTAAAATAATTATATATTATATCTTGCTATTCCGAGCTTGCGTAGATGTGAATCCCGTTTGTTTTTGTCAAATTAAAAAGCGGTCAAAAATGTGTCGTTCTTAATCCATATATATAGATGTTTCGGTTAGCTGTTAATAATATTAAAAACATTACAGAACCGCACAACTGTTTTTATTTCCTATGTCATCATTTTCTGAATAACTTCCCTTGAAAATTACCGAAATTAAATTTGGGCTACCGAAATTAAGCTTTAATAAATTAATGTTCTTAACAAAATATTGATGTCTTAAATACAGTAAATAATATTAGCTTAATAAATAAGATAGCAGTTGTCAAGACATTTGGAAGTTTATAACAAGCGACTTAATTACATGTTTATACGTTTCTGTAATAACCAAGGACTTATATAGAGTTTATAAGTCCTTGTTACATGTATAACGTAACTTTAATTGAATTTCATATTCGGTAACTTTTGAAAATTTCGCTTCAAAAAATGACATTGCACAGACTCCGCCATTGATGCAATTCTGAACGTGTCATGTAGGCATAGTACCACCATTGCAAAATGGAAGTGCTTCCGTGGGGTAGTCGCATAATGGCTGTTATGGATAATCCTCATTTCTTCTTCTTTAAAAATGCATTTTCCTTATTTTAATGCTCATTTTTTTTATTTGAATGGCATTATTGATGTATTTTGAACATTTTGATAGCATTGTCATGTTTGAATTGTGAATTTAGAAAAAAAAATGATGCTTGGAAATTGGGATATGAATACATGATTTCGTAATTCTAATTTCACTTTGTTACCAGTGTACACACTGAGCAGAGAAAAAAAAATCTTATATGACACATGACCCCTACTTTTCTCATATTTTGATAGTGCAGAGGTTGACAAACAGTAAAATGTTGGTTTCACTTGTTTTATTTGGGTTTCTCTATGAATGACAAGCCTTCAAATTTTTATTATTTACTATAGAATAAAGAACACAAATCAATGGTGGGTTAACACCTGTACAAACTACAAAGCCGCACGAGCCATGCTTAGAAACGGTCTTAGCAACGAATGGGTTTTCGAATATCAATCATTTCAGCTTTTATTGTAGCTTCACCCAGAGTCACAGAAACTGTCAGTAAAATGACGTTTAACACTCAGCCAATTAGTTTCCATTAAGTAAAAAATTAACATTTAATAAACCCCGGCCGCCCTTTGCGGTCGCTTCCCTTGGGTTTCTTAATTGTTTTTTTTTTTTACTAAATGAATTAACTATTACGTAGAAATGCATAGTGTATGGTATTAAGAGACAGAGCGCACCCCTATTTATATATAAATATTTATATAATTAAACTGATCTTTTCTCATGGATTGTCAAATAGGGATGATTCTTTACTTAGCAACATTGTGATACTGTGGAGTGCGTGGCCCAATGTTAAAGCATTAGATCAAGGCCTATTGGGAGGTCATTGGCTCAATCCACCGTCACGGATGTTGGCGCTTAGTTGGCGCAATACAAAATCTGAACGGGCACACATGTTTTTCAGTAGAAATATAATGAATTTTAATAAAATATGGGAGTTTAAATTGGGGAGTAGATCCGCCTTTTTACTGGTTCTACACAGGAATATTTCGAGCGTGATATGTCTTAGTTTTAATAACTTTGTTTCACAACCTTTAAAACATTGACATATTGCTGAATTAAGTTATTACTTATATGGCTGAAAACCATTAAGATTCTTTTACAAGCGTATTTGGTAAATTGTAACAACCAAAAACACTGAGCCAAATTTCTAATTGGTCACCCACATCTTCGGTTAGCATTTCTGAAAAAATGGAAATAGTAAACATAACAACAAGAATTAGACCGTGTTCAAATATTCATTGCTATTTTTGTATTAACATTTCATAACAATAACATAATAATTGAGATAAAAAAAGATTATATTACTGTAAAGAACATCGTATTCAGTTAAAAAAGACACCTTTTTTTACATTGAATTTAATAGGATAAATATAAAAAAGCTATTTCAATTTCATAAAACTCAATTAAGAAACGCATGAAACATTGAAAGGGTGTGTCCCTGTTACTTATTACGTATTCTATTATCCAATAATTAGAAATGTTTCGTCATTAATTTATTAAAATTCAACTTATAAATAAGCTTCCATCCAAATAATGTGTTTTCTGTGGAATTTGAATGGTAAATTTAAAGTTATAATGACTGTTGATTTTCGGTTATCAACTTCATGGTTATATGTATGAATTTAAACCATAAATAAATCATGATGTTTTACAAAGATTTTATTTTTTTCACAAAGATTTTATTTTGTGAAATTGGATAAATTATATTTTCATGTTTTAGTTATTATTTCAACAATTTTTATTGAAATATTAAATAACATGTTAGCCATACTTGTTGAAATGTTAATATTAATCTTTATTTTTCATATCATAAGTTACGCGGAAGTACATGAAATGTTTATTAGTTAATTTGTGCCTTAAGGACAATCAAACCAAAATCAAACAATTGCAATGACAAATAATTAAACAGTTTCCTGTAATTATCCTGATAGAGATGTATATATGGATTGGTCTCGCAGTTCAGATATACACACTCTTCGGGATATATTTTTGCAGGTAAGCAAAATGTTTTATTTCAAATATTCTGTTTAAACTAAATTACTATAACTCAAACTTCTGGTTAAATACTGAATTTAGACTATATCGATTCAATGATTTCAACTTAAGTAATTATGTTTAAAAATATATTGTTCACCGAACAATTATGATCATTATGTTATTAAGAAATTAAGAATTACATTTAGTAACTAAACTATAATTAATTTGATTCACTATACCTTATACCTTTCACAACCTCTCACATCAGCGAGTAATTCCCCAATCTAATAAAATCATGTAGTAATGTTTATTGATAATTGATTTTGTTTTGTTACATATGTTAATATGTATTTGAATTATATTTATGAACATCTAATTGATTTCTGTTAAACAATATATATGTATAAAATATTGATATTTCATTTTATATGTATTTGATTTCTGTATGTTGGTGTACTTAATATATAAATTTCAGTAATACACACTCTTCGGGATATATATTATTGCAGTTATCATTTGCTCCCTAATAACAACGACAACAACAACAATAAATCCAGATCATAATAACATAAATTCAGAATGAGATAAAACGGAACCGTCTGAAAAGTGGTGGAGCATTGTATTGTGAACGGTGGAATTTTTCACAAAGATTTTATTTTTCACAAAGATTTTATTTTTTGAAATTGTACAAATTATATTTTTTATGTTTTAGTTATTATTTCAACAATTACTATTGAAATATTAAATAACATGTTAGCCATACTTGTTGAAATGTAAATATTAATCTTTATTTTTTATATCATAAGTTACACGGAAGTTCATGAACTGTTTATTAGTTAATTTGTGCCTTAAGGACAATCGAACCAAAATCAAACAATTGCAATGACAAATAATTAAACAGTTTCCTGTAATTATATCCTGATAGAGATGTATATATGGATTGGTCTCGCAGTTCAGATATACACACTCTTCGGGATATATATTATTGCTGGTAAGCAAAAGGTTTTATTTCAAATATTCTGTTTAAATTAAATAACTATAACTCAAACTTCTGGTTAAATATTGAATTAAAACTGTCTCGATTCAATGATTTTAACTTAAAAAATTATGTTAAAAAATATATTGTTCACCGAACAATTATGATATTTATGTTATTAAGACATTAAGAATTACATTTAGTAACTAGACTATAATTAATCTAAGTCACTATACCTTATATCTTTCACAATCTCTCACATGAGCGAGTAATTCCCCATCTATTAAAATCATGTAGAAATGTTTTTTGATAATTGATTCTCTTTTGTAACATATGTTAATATGTATTTGAATTATGTTTAACAAAATCTATTTGATTTCTGTTAACCAACATATATGTATAAAATATTGATATTTCATTTTATATGTATTTGATTTCTGTATGTTGATGTACATAATATATAAAGTTCAGAAATACACACTCTTCGGGATATATATTATTGCAGTTACCATTTGCTCCCTAATAACAACGACAACAACAACAACAACAACAACAACAACAACAACAACAACACACCCAGATCATAATAACATAAATTCAGAATGAGATAAAACGGACCCGTCTGAAAAGTGGTGGAGCATTGTATTGTGAACGGTGGAATTTTTCACAAAGATTTTATTTTTCACAAAGATTTTATTTTTTGAAATTGTACAAATTATATTTTTATGTTTTAGTTATTATTTCAACAATTACTATATTGAAATATTAAATAACATGTTAGCCATACTTGTTGAAATGTTAATATTAATCTTTATTTTTTATATCATAAGTTACACGGAAGTTCATGAACTGTTTATTAGTTAATTTGTGCCTTAAGGACAATCGAACCAAAATCAAACAATTGCAATGACAAATAATTAAACAGTTTCCTGTAATTATATCCTGATAGAGATGTATATATAGATTGGTCTCGCAGTTCAGATATACACACTCTTCGGGATATGTATTTTTGCAGGTAAGCAAAATGTTTTATTTCAAATATTCTGTTTAAATTAAATTACTATAACTCAAACTTCTGGTTAAATACTGAATTTAGACTGTATCAATCTCTCACATCAGCGAGTAATTCCCCATCTATTAAAATCAATTATTTCAAATATTCTGTTTAAATTATATAACTATAACTCAAACTTCTGGTTAATTATTGAATTAAAACTGTCTCGATTCAATGATTTTAACTTAAGAAATTATGTTAAAAAATATAATGGTCACTGAACAATTATGATCTTTATGTTATTAAGAAATTAAGAATTACATTTAGTAACTAGACTATAATTAATTTAAGTCGCTATACCTTATAAAGTAATGTTTATTGATCATTAATAACATAAATTCAGAATGAGATAAAACAGACCCGTCTGAAAGATGCCTTCATAATTACATGCAAGATTCAAGACAATAACATTTATATATGTGTTACAGTTTCTATGAAAGATATTATAAGAAATTGAGACGGACAATTACAAAATTGGTCAAATGTAGTTAAAACTTTTGTTGAAAAGATCAATATGTTTGTACTTTTCTTTTATAAAGTGTGTTCTCAAAAAAAAAAAAATAATTGAAACAAGCGCCTTGAACAATTGATGATACATATATAATGAACATACTCTTCTAATAAGACATATTACAGTCTGACTAGACAACTGAAGCTAACAGGATTCCTTTTGTTTCTCTTTAACTTAAACAAGGACTGGTTTAACTACTTACTTAATAGCATTTCGTCAAATTTATACTTGTAAAGTTACACAAAAGTAACACACGTCAAAGGGCTATCCGCCCACACTTAATAGATAGATAGAATGAGTTATTTATAAGTCTTTCCCATGAATAATAATGTCTGAAGCCGACACAGTGTCCTTGCGTTATTGGTTACTACACAAAATGGATTATCAGATAGCTGTATATATAAAAAATGTAAACATATTCCTTTTAATAGTCGATGATTTTCACGATTTGCAACCAAAAACTGGGCTCAGGCAGATAAATGAAGACTTAAATTGTGATGTTGGAAGAAAAATGAAGGTGACTGTTGAATTGTTAAATCAAAGTATAACAATGAAGATAGATAAATTTACCCCACCCCCATAGCTCTCTCTCTCTCTCTCTCTCTCTCTCTCTCTTTATTATATATATATATATATAAACTCAAACCCTCTATTACATCCGACCATCACATATCCATATATATATATATATATAAGTATACAGTCATCATTATATTTTTAAGCGTAAAATTTATCAAATCACAATATATAGATTTGTTTTAATTAATTAATTTAATTAAAGTTAACGTAACCCTTTCTATTACAACATAGTCATCTTACCATCGGCGGATTCAACGCTCACGTATGTTATGAGGGGTATGTTTTCGGTAAGTTGTCAACTTCTTTGTGAGGTGTGGGTGGGGAAATAGGTTTGCCCCTTTTTGGGTGTACATGGGCGAGACACTAGTTCTAACGCCAGACTGTCTGTCAGTTAAACGTTATTTGACAAGTTTTAGGGCATTGATTCGCTGACCCCACCCTTGTATCGGCTATTCTCGTTAGCAATTGCTTTATTACATGTATCTTGCCAGTAGTACGACCCATATTGGAGCATTTAAATGTTAATTGTTATAAGATGGGTTCATTGCCCCTGAATCCGCTAGTGGTTATTTGACTCCATTATGTTTGTTTATGAATGTTGTTTAGTTTAAGCATATATATTTTACTTTAATTGTGAAACAAGTTAAAACAATATAAAACACTAGCTGTAAAACTATTTGCCGAAAGCAACAAAGATACATAACATTTTTTTTTACATGTTAACATTTTCTTTCCTCACACACACACACACACACACACACACACACACACTACTATCTCAGGTTAATAATGAAGCAATACAGAGCAAGAATTTAAACGAGAAGATAAATCAGTAAATCAACGTACTAAAGCATGTTAAAATTAACATAAAGTGCAAATAAACAGTTGACTAAGGCATTGCAGTACAAAAAAAACAACAACAAAAAACAAAAACAAAAAGTTTACTGCCATTAGCAACAAATGGAAGGGTAATAAATGGCATATCTAGTTTTATTATTTGCCGAAGACCGCATAGCGAATCTGAATTGAACCATATACTTTCTGTAAGTAACTGGTAAACTTTCTCACATAAAACTGTGAAAGCCGTACCCGAACCAACGACTTCAGCGGCGAGAGGTAAGTAATCATAAAACACCAGCGTCACGGAGGACAGCCACCCCACCCGGTGTCCACTTCCTTGTAGCATGCCGGCAATAATACTACACAAATATCGGCACAATGCCCAACGTAATCTACAGTGGCGGGAAAATGATGCACAAGCCCATCAGACTCACACACACCGGGTATTTCCACGAGATATAATAATGTATAAAAAAAGTCAAATAATGTGCAAGCCCGGGCGTTGTTGCGAAAAAGCAGCTACGTCACTGATCTACATGTTCTGATACAGGCCGTCAATCATCTGACATTGCAAATACTCACACTGATAAACAAAAATACAAACGGTGATAAACAATTATATCCACGGTAATCAACAAGTTTACCCACGGTGATAAACAATTATACCTACGGTGATAAACAATTATACCCACGGTGATAAACAATTATACCCATGGTGATAAACAATTATACCCACGGTGATAAACAATTATAGCCACGGTGATCAACACGTTTACCCACGGTGATAAACAATTATACCCACGGTGATCAATAATTATACCCACGGTGATAAACAATAAAACCCACGGTGATTAATAATTATACCCACATTTTAAACAATTATACCCACGGTGATAAACAATTATACCCACAATGATAAACAATTATATCCACGGTGATCAACAATTATACCCACGGTGATCAACACGTATACCCACGGTGATAAACAATTATACCCACGGTGATCAATAATTATACCCACAGTGATAAACAATTATACCCACGGTGATAAACAATTAAACCCACGGTGATTAATAATTATACCCACAGTGTTAAACAATTATACCCACGGTGATAAACAAGTATACACACGGTGATCAAAAATTATACCCACGGTGATAAACAATTATACCTACGGTGACAAACAATTATACCCACGGTGATAAACAATTATACCCACTGTGATAAACAATTATACCCACGGTAATCAATAATTATACCTACAGTGATAAACAATTATACCCACGGTGATAAACAATTAAACCCACAGTGATAAACAATTATACCTACGGTGAAAAACAATTATTCTTACGGTGATCAATAATTATACCCACGGTATGATGACGTAAGTTTATATACAAAGTGACGTTGATGACGTCAGTATACTGAGGTGCGGATCCAGGAAGTAGTTAAACAACGATGAAACAACCCGTTGTACTTAAACTAATTATTTTAGTCAGTGTAGCCTTAATTTAATTTTATTATTGTCACGTGTCTTCGTTCACAGTGATCGAGCCCAATTATATGTCTGAAATCTAAGTATTTGAGTTCATTGTGACCGAGACTATTTTTATTTTCATGTTGGAACCAAATCTAGAACCGTGATGGTGTTACTAAAGGTGGTAACAATCATCCTGGAGTGTGATCTATCATAACACACTGACAGAGGACGACTCATACCATGTGACGTGTTGGCTATCACACCAAGTTTATTCCCGCTCGGTCCAATCTGTATAACATTATGTGAACCATAACCACATACCAGCACACTCCCACTCCCATCTGTACATACTCCCGTGGCTCTCGATAACTCTGGATCAGTGAACCGTGACAGAACTCTCCCCTGTCTGTCCAGGGTGACGACACCATCGAAATCTGCGACATAAACGGTGTTGCCGTCATCACTTATAGCGATATGCCTGCAGGTCGAGAATATATCTCCACCTGACTGATCCTTACTGATCGTTCTTAAAAGTGTCCCGGATGTATCATATACATAAACATCCTTATCCTTACCCGATACAAACATCTCACCGCGACTGAACGCCAGGCCGTTACACTCATGATTCGTCTGTATCGTCCTAGTCGGCGTCATCTTACTTCCCGTGGAGACGACCTGTATGGTGTTGGTGTGCAGGATCACGGCGGCTTCCTGTGGACCTATCTCACATACTGCCCAGGGCCCGGCAGGCAGATCACACTGATCTATCACTTTGTACGTTGTACTGTGAAGCTGCTTCAGCTTCCCGTTATTCCATTCTGTCAGTAAAATATTACCTGACGTCATGATACAGGAACCTACTATAATACAGTCACATATCTCACCGCTGATCTTTACATTATAACTGTTTGTATTTGTAACCTTGTACGGCGTAGACTGTTTTGTCACTTGGTGCAGGTTACTATCTGACTTTTCAATAAGTTTTCCAAGTGTGTTCAGTTTGTTCAGAAATACTTCTATTTTGGAATTTTCTTCAAACTCGATATTTGCAATTTGCGACGATTTCTCTTCATCTTTGCGTAGTTTTTCAGTCTCGAACAGTTTCTGCTGACCTTTCTTCAGGCACACGAATTGTTGTGATTGATTCTTCTCCGCTGATTCGAGGTGTTGTTGACATGACTCAATATCTTTTAGCGCCGTGTTCATGGCTTCCATGGGTTTATTTATTTTGTCAGTAAGAACTTTAATGTTTGATTCAAATTCGTTAATTGTTACTTTCTCCAGTTGATCGAGGGTTGTATTAACTTTCTGCCTAAAGTTTTTGATCTTGACCAAAGCGACGGCTCTTTTTTTGTTGACCTGTTCAATGTCGTTTTGTCGGGATTGAACAAAATCTTTTAAACTATGCTTAACTTTTGTGAGATCTGTCTTGAGCCGGGTAAAATCCCCTTTGTTATAAATGTTGTCTATTTCTTCGGGAATGTAGACCACATCTATACACGACCTGAAAACGGTTAAATATATTGGGATAAATGGTTTTGTCATTGAAAATTAAAGGATTGATTAAACGTGTTTTAAAATGCGTCATTCAGACAGAGTACTATTATACTGATAGCAACTGTATTGGTAGCTCATCATACGAATCTATATAAAAACATGACAATATATATGAAACTTATTAAAGTACTGTAGTTGCTGTAACTTGGATTGTTGCCGTATTAATATTTTAATATATATTGCCCAATGGTGAGAGTTTAAAGAAACTGACAATTTTGCAAGATGCATTTGGTTATTTACCTATATTAATTTTGTAGATACATGTATGTGTTATATTTTGCACCCAACAAATCCCTTTCATCTATCACCGCCTGCCGGCACACACACACACGCCATCCCCCACCCCCACCCCGACCCCCTCCCCCCCCCCCCCACACATCTCGCACGCCCATCAGCACGCACGCTTCACGCAAGCACATACGCACGCACGCACGCTAGCAAACAACCACGCACGCTCCATGCAACCACATACGTACGCACGCTAGCAAGCAACCACGTACATACGCACTAACGCACACACGCACACAAGCAACCACGCACGTACGCACTAACGCACGCAAGCAACCATGCACGTACGCACGCGCATGCACGTGCACATATATACGCGCACGTACACGCGCTTACACACACAAACATATCTTCAGCTCAACTAGGAATAATAACTGCTCTGTGATAATAAAACAGTCGTAAGATTTAATGAAGAGAAGACAGAAAACATTAATATTATAATTCCTGCTCATGTTCAAGACATACATGTAAATTAGTTAATATTAATTAAATATTGTTTAAACCATTTTCTTTAAATTATGCATACATGTTTTCATATTTTTTGTTGCGATCTTTCAAATAGTGTCACTTTTTAAAAATTTCTGACTACTTACTGACTAGTTGACAAACTCTCTCTCTCTCTCTCTCTCTCTCTCTCTCTCTCTCATTCACTCACGCTTTCTCTACTTTCTCTCTTTCTCTCTCTCTCTCTCTCTCTCTCTCTCTTATTCACTCACGCTTTCTCTACTCTCTCTCTCTCTCTCTCTCTCTCTCTCTCTCTTATTCACTCACGCTTTCTCTACTCTCTCTCTCTCTCTCTGCCTCTCTCTCTCTCTCTTATTCACTCACGCTTTCTCTACTCTCTCTCTCTCTCTCTCTCTCTCTCTCTCTCTTATTCACTCACGCTTTCTCTACTCTCTTTCTCTCTCTCTCTCTCTCTCTCTCTCTCTATCTTTTAATCACTCACGCTTTCTCTACTTTCTTTCTTTCTCTCTCTCTCTCTCTCTCTCTCTCTCTCTCTCTCTCACCTTTTTGCACTCAGTTACTCAGTCATTCACTCACTCAAGTAATGACTCACACACTCACTGATTATAAAATCGAATGGAATTAAATATTTTACATTTTTGTTAAAAATGACGTCATACATGTATATGCCAAAGTGGATAAAAGTCGACCATTTATTAGAGCTATGCACTTTTCCCACATAGAAAAGAATATATTAAGAGGCCGCACCATACTATGGTATTTGCGTCATGCAGATTATAATACCAAGCGAAAATTAAGTGAATTGCCGTGTGCACCTTTATTTTTTTGTATAAACTTGATATAACAATCTAAACTATTTACGACTGTCAAATAATATTTCTATTAATTAAGTTAAAATGTCAGTCATAATACATTTGACAAGAAACTACAATCGTATGCACACTTAATAATTCTGAAGTATTTAGACATTGTGTAATACATGTACAATTACTCGGATGTTATTATTCACATATCTTGTTATTGTATTTCAATACACTGCAATGTTGAAATCGAGTATACTCGTGTTCACGCTTCCAGACAATATTTACAAATAAGAATGTATAGACATGACGAGATATGAACTTATAATCACGAGGAGATATGAACGAATACTTACGAGGAGATATGACAGTATAATCACGAGGAGATATGACCGTATACTCACGAGGAGATATGAACGTATAATCACGAGAAGATATGAACGTATAACCATGAGCAGATATGAACGTATAATCACGAGGAGATATGACCGTATAACCATGAGGAGATATAAACGTATAATCACGAGAAGATATGAACGTATAACCATGAGGAGATATGACCGTATAATCATGAGTAGATATGAACGTACACTCCTAAGGAGATATGAACGTATAATCACTAGGGAAATGAACGTATAATCACGAGGAGATATGAACGTATAATCACGAGGAGATATGACCGTATACTCATGAGGGGATATGAACATATAATCATGAGGAGATATGGCCGTATACTCATGGGGGGATATGAACGTATAATCACGAAGAGATATGAACATACATGTATAATCATTAGGGAAATTAACGTATAATCATAAGATATAAACGTATAATCACGAGGAGATATGAACGTAAAATCATGAGGAGATATGAACGTAAAATCATGATGAGATATGAACGTATAATCACGAGGAGATATGAACGTATAATCACGAGGAGATATGAACGTATAATCATGAAGAGATATGAACATATAATCACGAGGAAATATGAATGTATGATCATGAGGAGATATGAAGTATAATCAGGAGGGGATATGAAGTATACTCATAAGGAGATATGAAGTATAATCATGAGGGGATATGAAGAATAATCATGAGGAGATATGAAGTAAAATCATGAGGAGATATGAAGTATAATCATGAGGGAATATGAACATATACTCATGATGAGATATGAACGTATAATCACAAGGAGATATGACCATATACTCATGAGGGGATATGAACGTATAATCACGAGGAGATATGTACGTAAAATCATGCAGAGATATGAACGTATAATCATGAGGGGATATGAAGTATACACACGATGAGATATGAAGTATAATCACGATGAAATATGAAATATAATCATAAGGAGATATGAAGTATAATCATGAGGAGATATGAAGTATACTCATGAGGAGATATGAAGTATAATCATGAGGGGATATGAAGTATAATATCATGAGGGGATATGAAGTATACTCACGATGAGATATGAAGTATAATCACGATGAGATATGAACGTATAATCATGAGAAGATATGAAGTATAATCACGATGAGATATGAACGTATACTCAAGATAAGATATGAACGTATACTCACGATGGAATATGAATGTATAATCATGAGGGGATATGAACGTATACTCACGATGAGATATGAACGTATACTCACGATGAGATATGAACGTATAATCATGAGGAGATATGAAGTATAATCATGAGGGTATATGAACGTATACTCACGATGGGATATGAACGTTTAATCATAAGGGGATATGAACGTATAATCATGAGGAGATATGAAGTATAATCAAGAGGTGATATGAAGTATACTCATGATGAGATATGAACGTATAATCATGTGGAGATATGGTATATACTCATGAGGGGATATAAACGTATAATCATGAGGAGATATGAAGTATAATCATGAAGGGATATGAAGTATAATCATCAGGGGCAATCAACGTATACTCATGAGGAGATATGAAGTATACTCATGAAGGGATATGAATGTATAATCATGAGGAGATATGAACGTATAATCATGAGGGGATATGAACGTACAATCATGAGGGGATATGAAGTATAATCATGATGAGATATGAACGTACAATCATGTGGGGATATGAAGTATACTCATGATGAGATATGAACGTATAATCACCAGTGGATATGAAGTATACTCACGAGGGGATATGAACGTATATTCACAAGGAGATATGAACGTATATTCATGAGGGGAAATGAAGTATACTAATCAGGGGATATGAAAGTATAATCACGAGGAGATAAGAACGTATACTCATGAGGGGATATGAAGTATACTCATGAGGGGATATGAACGTATAATCACGAGGATATATGAACGTATAATCATGAGGGGATATGAAGTATAATCATGAGGTGATATGAAGCATAATCATGAGGTGATATGATCGTATAATAATGAGTAGATATGAACGTATACTCATGATGAGATATGAAAGTATAATCATGAGGGGATATGAACGTATAATCACGAGGATATATGAACGTATAATCACGAGGGGATATGAACGTGTAATCATGAGTGGATATGAAGTATAATCATGAGGTGATATGATCGTATAATCATGAGTAGATATGAACGTATACTCATGATGAGATATGAAAGTATAATCATGAGGGGATATGAACGTATAATCATGAGGGGATATGAAGTATATTCACGAGGGGATATGAAAGTATAATCACGAAGAGATATGAACGTATAATCACGAGGGGATATCAACGTATAATAACGAGGATATATGAACGTATAATCACGAGGGGATATGAACGTATGATCATAAGGTGATATGAAGTATAATCGTGAGGGGATATGAAGTAAAATCATGAGGAGATATGAACCTAGACTCATGATGAGATATGAACGTATAATCAAGAGGGGATATGTTCGTTAAATCATGATAAGATATGAAGTATAATCATGAGGAGATATGAACGTATGATCATGATGAGATATGAACGTGTAATCATCAGGGGATATGAACGTATGATCATGATGAGATATGAAGTATAACCATGAGGAGATATGAACGTATAATTACGAGGAGATATGAACGTGTAATCATAAGGGGATATGGACGTATAATCATGATGAGCTATGAAGTATAATCATGAGGGGATATTAACGTATAGTCATGATGAGATATGAAGTATAATCATGAGGGGATATGAACGTATAATCCTGATGAGATATGAAGTATAATCATGAGGGGATATGAAATATACTCATGAAGGGATATGAACGTATAATCATGATGAGATATGAAGTACACACATGAGGGGATATGAAGTATAATCATGATGACATATGAAGTATACTCATGAGGGGATATGAAGTATACTCATGAGGGGATATGAACGTATAATTATTAGGGGATATGAAATATATTCATGAGGGGATATGAACGTATAATCATGAGGTGATATGAACGTATAATCACGAGGAGATATGAACGTACAATCACGAGGGGATATGAAAGGATAATCACGAGGAGATATGAACATATAATCACGAGGAGATATGAACGTAAAATCATGAGGGGATATGAAGTATACTCATGACGGGATATAAACGTATAATCACGAGGAGATATGAACGTATAATCATGAGGAGATATGAAAGTATAATCATGAGTGGATATGAACGTGTAATCACAAGGAGATATGAACGTATAATCATGATGAGATATGAACGTATAAACATGAGGGGATATGAACGTATAATCATAAGGTGATATGAAGTATAATCGTGAGGGGATATGAAGTAAAATCATGAGGAGATATGAACCTATACTCATGATGAGATATGAACGTATAATCAAGAGGGGATATGTTCGTTTAATCATGATGAGATATGAAGTATAATCATGAGGAGCTATGAACGTATGATCATGATGAAATATGAACGTGTAATCATCAGGGGATATGAACGTATGATCATGATGAGATATGAAGTATTATCATGAGGAGATATGAACGTATAATCACGAGGAGATATGAACGTGTAACCATCAGGAGATATGAAAGTAGAATCATGATGAACTATGAAGTATAATCATGAGGGGATATTAACGTATAGTCATGATGAGATATGAAGTATAATGATGAGGGGATATGAACGTATCATCCTGATGAGATATGAAGTATAATCATGAGGGGATATGAAGTATACTCATGAAGGGATATGAACATATAATCATGATGAGATATGAAGTATACACATGAGGGGATATGAAGTATAATCATGAGGGGATATGAACGTATAATCACGAGGAGATATGAACGTACATTCATGAGGGGATATGAAGAATACTCATAAAGGAATAGGAACGTATTATCACGAGGAGATATGAACGTATAATCATGAGGGAATATGAAGTATAATCATGAGGGGATATGAACGTATAATCATGAGGAGATATGAACGTATACTCATGATGAGATATGAACGATAATCATGAGGAGATATGAATGTATACTCATGATGAGATATGAACGTATACTCATCAGGGGATGTGAACGTATAATCATGAGGGGATATGATGCATACTCACGAGGAGATATGAACGTATAATCACGAGAAGATATGAAAGTATAATCATGAGTGGATATGAACGTGTAATCACAAGGAGATATGAACGTATACTCATGATGAGATATGAACGTATAATCACGAGGAGATATGAACGTATAATCATGAGGAGATATGAATGTATGATCATGAGGAGATATGAAGTATAATCATCAGGAGATATGAACGTATAATCATGAGGGGATATGAACGTATAATCATTAGGGGATATGAACGTATCATCATGAGGATATATGAAGTATAATCATGAGGAGATATGAACGTATAATCATGAGGGGATATGAACGTATAATCATGAGGGGATATGAACGTATCATCATGAGGAGATATGGAAGTATACTCATGATGAGATATGAACGTATAATCACAAGGAGATATGACCATATACTCATGAGGGGATATGAACGTATAATCACGAGGAGATATGTACGTATCATCATGAGGAGATACGAACGTATAATCACAGGGAGATATGAAGTATACTCACGATGAAATATGAAGTATAATCACGATGAAATATGAAGCATAATCATGAGGAGATATGAAGTATAATCATGAGGAGATATGAAATATAATCATAAGGAGATATGAAGTATAATCATGAGGAGATATGAAGTATACTCATGAGGAGATATGAATATATAATCATGAGTAGATATGAACGTACACTCCTAAGGAGATATGAACGTATAATCAATAATCATTAGGGAAATGAACGTATAATCACGAGGAGATATGAACGTATAATCACGAGGAGATATGTACGTATAATCATGAGGAGATACGAACGTATGATCACAGGGAGATATGAAGTATACTCACGATGAAATATGAAGTATAATCACGATGAAATATGAAGCATATTCATGAGGAGATATGAAGTATAATCATCAGGAGATATGAAGTATAATCATAAGGAGATATGAAGTATAATCATGAGGAGATATAAACGTACTCTCCTAAGGAGATATGAACGTATAATCAATAATCATTAGGGAAATGAACGTATTATCACGAGGAGATATGAACGTATAATCACGAGGACATATGACCGTATACTCATCAGGGGAAATAAACGTATAATCACGAGGAGATATGAACGTATAATCACAAGGAGATATGGCCGTATACTCATGAGGGGATATAAACGTATAATCACGGGGAGATATGAACGTATAATCATTAGGGAAATGAACGTATAATCATGTTGAGATATGAACGTATAATCACGAGGAGATATGACCGTTTACTCATGAGGGGATATGAACGTATAATCACGAGGAGATATGAACGGATACTCATGATGAGATATGAACGTATAATCACAAGGAGATATGACCATATACTCATGAGGGGATATGAACGTATAATCACGATGAGATATGTACGTATAATCATCAGGAGATACGAACTTATAATCACAGGGAGATATGAAGTATACTCACGAAGAAATATGAAGTATAATCACGATGAAATATGAAGCATACTCATGAGGAGATATGAAGTATAATCATGAGGGGATATGAAGTATACTCATGAGGAGATATGAACGTATAATCATGAGGAGATATGAAGTATAATCATGAGGGGATATGAACGTATAATCATGAGGATATATGAACGTATATTCATGAGGAGATATGAAAGTAAAATCATAAAGAGATATTAACGTATAATCATGAGGGGATATGAAGTATACACACGATGAGATATGAAGTATAATCACGATGAAATATGAAGCATACTCATGATGAGATATGAAGTATAATCATGAGGGGATATGAAGTATACTCATGAGGAGATATGAACGTATAATCATGAGGAGATATGAAGTATAATCATGAGGGGATATGAACGTATAATCATGAGGATATATGAACGTATATTCATGAGGAGATATGAAAGTAAAATCATGAAGAGATATTAACGTATAATCATGAGGGGATATGAAGTATACACACGATGAGATATGAAGTATAATCACGATGAAATATGAAGCATACTCATGAGGAGATATGAAGTATAATCATGAGAAGATATGAAGTATAATCATAAGGAGATATGAAGTATAATCATGAGAAGATATGAAGTAAACTCATGAGGAGATATGAAGTATAATCATGAGGGGATATAAAGTATACTCATGATGAGATATGAAGTATAATATCATGAGGGGATATGAAGTATACTCACGATGAGATATGAAGTATAATCACGATGAGATATGAACGTATAATCATGAAGAGATATGAAGTATAATCACGATGAGATATGAACGTATACTCACGCTGAGATATGAACGTATACTCACGATGGAATATGAATGTATAATCATGAGGAGATATGAACGTATACTTACGATGAGATATGAACGTATACTCACGATGAGATATGAAAGTATAATCATGAGGAGATATGAAGTATAATCATAAGGGGATATGAACGTATACTCACGATGAGATATGAACGTTTAATCATAAGGGGATATGAACGTATAATCACGAGGAGATATGAAGTATAATCAAGAGGTGATATGAAGTATACTCATGATGAGATATGAACGTATAATCATGTGGAGATATGAAATATACTCATAGGGGGATATGAACGTATAATCGTGAGGAGATATGAAGTATAATCATGAGGGGATATGAAGTATAATCATCAGGGGAAACGAACGTATATTCATGAGGAGATATGAAGTATACTCATGAAGGGATATGAATGTATAATCACGAGGAGATATGAACGTATAATCATGAGGGGATATGTACGTACAATCATGAGGGGATATGAAGTATACTCATGATGAGATATGAACGTATAATCACCAGTGGATATGAAGTATACTCACGAGGGGATATGAACGTATAATCACAAGAAGATATGAACGTATATTCATGAGGGGTAATGAAGTATACTAATCAGGGGATATGAAAGTATAATCACGATGAGATAAGATCGTATACTCATGAGGGGATATGAAGTACTATACTCATGAGGGGATATGAACGTATAATCACGAGGAGATATGAACGTGTAATCATGAGGGGATATGAACGTATAATCATGAGGTGATATGAACGTATAATCATGAGGAGATATGAACGTATACTCATGATGAGATATGAACGTATAATCACAAGGAGATATGACTATATACTCATGAGGGGTAAGAACGTATAATCACGAGGAGATATGTACGTATAATCATGAGGAGATACGAACGTATAATCGCAGGGAGATATGAACGTATAATCACGAGGATATATGAACGTGTAATCATGAGGGGATATATAGTGTAATCATGAGGTGATATGATCGTATAATCATGAGTAGATATGAACGTATACTCATGATGAGATATGAAAGTATAATCATGAGGGGATATGAACGTATAATCATGAGGGGATATGAAGTATACTCACGAGGGGATTTGAACGTATAATCACGACGAGATATGAACGTATAATCACGAGGGGATGTGAAATATATTCATGATGAGATATGAACGTATAATCAAGAAGATATATGAACGTATAATCATTTTGAAGTATACTCATGAGGGGATATAAACGTATAATCACGAAGAGATATGAACGTATAATCATGAGGAGATATGAAAGTATAATCATGAGTGGATTTGAACGTGTAATCAAAAGGAGATATGAACGTATAATCATGATGAGATATGAACGTATAATCATGAGGGGATATAAAGTATAATCGTGAGGGGATATGAAGGAAAATCATGAGGGGATATGAACCTATACTCATGATGAGATATGAACGTATAATCAAGAGGGGATATGTTCGTATAATCATGCTGAGATATGAAGTATAATCATGAGGAGATATGAACATATGGTCATGATGAGATATGAATGAGTAATCATAAGGGGATATGAACGTATGATCAAGATGAGATATGAAGTATAATCATGATGAGATATGAACGTATAATCAAGAGGGGATATGTTCGTTTAATCATGATGAGATATGAAGTATAATCATGAGGAGATATGAACGTATGATCATGATGAGATATGAACGTGTAATCATAAGGGGATATGAACGTATAATCATGATGAGCTATGAAGTATAATCATGAGGGTATATGAACGTATAGTCATGATGAGATATGAAGTATAATCATGAGGGGATATGAACGTATAATCCTGATGAGATATGAAGTATAATCATGTGGGGATATAAAGTATACTCATGAAGGGATATAAACGTATAATCATGATGATATATGAAGTATACACATGAGGTGATATGAAGTATAATCATGATGACATATGAAGTATACTCATGAGGGGATATGAAGTATACTCATGAGGGGATATTAACGTATAATTATTAGGGGATATGAAGTATATCATGAGGGGATATGAACATATAATCATGAAGGAAATGAACGTATAATCACGAGGAGATATGAACTTATAATCGCAATGGGATATGAACGTATAATCACGAGGAGATATGAACATATAATTACGAGGAGATATGAACGTATAATCATGAGGGGATATGAAGTATACTCATGAGGGGATATAAACGTATAATCACGAGGAGATATGAACGTATAATCATGAGGAGATATGAGCGTATAATCATGAGGGGATATGAACGTATAATCATAATGTGATATGAAGTATAATCGTGTGGGGATATGAAGTAAAATCATGAGGAGATATGAACCTATACTCATGATAAGATATGAACGTATACTCACGATGAGATATCAAAGTATAATCATGGGGAGATATGAAGTATAATCATAAGGGGTTATGAACGTATACTCACGATGAGAAATGAACGTTTAATCATCAGGGGATATGAACGTATAATCATGAGGAGATATGAAGTATAATCAAGAGGTGTTATGAAGTATACTCATGATGAGATATGAACGTATAATCATGTGTAGATATGAAATATACTCATGAGGGGATATGAACGTATAATCGTGAGGAGATATGAAGTATAATCATGAGGGGATATGAAGTATAATCATCAGGGGAAATGAACGTATATTCATGAGGAGATATAAAGTATACTCATGAAGGGATATGAATGTATAATCACGAGGAGATATGAACGTATAATCATGAGGGGATATGTACGTACAATCATGAGGGGATATGAAGTATAATCATGATGAAATATGAACGTACAATCATGTGGGGATATGAAGTATACTGATGATGAGATATGAACGTATAATCACCAGTGGATATGATGTATACTCACGAGGGGATATGAACGTATAATCACAAGAAGATATGAACGTATAATCAAGAGGGGATATGTTCGTATAATCATGCTGAGATATGAAGTATAATCATGAGGAGATATGAACGTATGGTCATGATGAGATATGAATGAGTAATCATGAGGGGATATGAACGTATAATCATGAGGGGATATGAAGTATACTCACGAGGGGATTTGAACGTATAATCACGACGAGATATGAACGTATAATCACGAGGGGATGTGAAATATACTCATGATGAGATATGAACGTATAATCACGAGGAGATATGAACGTATAATCATTTTGAAGTATACTCATGGGGGGATATAAACGTATAATCATGATGAGATATCAAGTATAATCATGAGGAGATATGAACGTATAATCATGAGGGAATATGAACGTATAATCATGAGGGGATGTGAACGTATAATCATGATGAGATATGACGTTTACTTACGATGAGATATGAAGTATACTCATGAGGAGATATGAAGTATAATTATGAGGGAATATGAAGTAAACTAATGACGGGATATGAACCTATAATCATAAGGAGTTATAATGTATACTCATGAGGCGATATGAAGTATAATCATGAGGGAATACGAACGTATAATAATGAGGAGATATGAACGTATAACCATGAAGGTATATAAAGTATAATCATGAGAAGATATGAACTTATACTCATGATGAGAAATGAAGTATACTCATGAGGGGATATGCACGTATAATCATGAGGATATATGAAGTATTATCATTAGGGGATATGAACGTATAATCATGAGGAGATATGAACGTATACTCATGATAAAATATGAACGTATAATCATGAGGAGATATGAAGTATAATCATGAGGAGATATGAAGTATAATCATGAGGGGATATGAACGTATACTCTCGAGGAGATATGAACGTATAATCATGAGGAGATATGAACGTATAACCAAAGGAAGATATGAACTTATCATCATGAGGAGGTATGAACGTATAATCACAGGGAAATATGAACGAATCATCATGAGGAGATATGAATGTATAATCACAGGGAGATATGAACGTATCATCATGAGGAGATATGAACGTATAATCACAGGGAAATATGAACGTATCATCATGAGGAGATATGAACGTATAATCACAGGGAAATATGAACGAATAACAATGAGGAGATATGAACGTATACACACGAGGATATATGAACGTATAATCATGAGGAAATATGAAGTATTATCATTAGTGGATATGAAGTATAATCATGAGAAGATATGAGCGTATATTCATGATAAAATATGAACGTATAATTATGAGGAGATATGAAGTATAATCATGATGAGATATGAAGTATAATCATGAGGGGATATGAACGTATACTATCGAGGACATATGAACGTATAATCATGAGGAGATATGAACGTATAATCACAGGGAGATATGAACGTATCATCATGAGGAGACATGAACGTATAATCATGATGAGATATCAAGTTTAATCATGTTGAGATATGAACGTATAATCATGAGGAAATATGAAGTATTATCATAAGCGGATATGAAGTATAATCATGAGGAGATATGAACGTATACTCATGATAAAATATGAACGTATAATCATGAGGAGATATGAAGTATAATCATGATGAGATATGAAGTATAATCATGAGGGGATATGAACGTATACTCTCGAGGAGATATGAACGTATAATCATGAGGAGATATGAACGTATAATCACAGGGAGATATGAACGTATCATCATGAGGAGATATGAACGTATAATCATGATGAGATATCAAGTATAATCATGATGAGATATGAACGTATAATAATGAGAAGATTTGAAGTATAATCATGAGGAGATATGAACGTATAATCATGATGAGACATGAAGTATAATCATGATGAGATAAGAACGTATAGTTATGATGAGATATGAAGTATAATCATGGCGAGATATTAAGTATAATCATAAGGATATATGAACGTATAATCATGATGAGATAAGAAGTTCACTCATGAGGGGATATGAACGTATAAACATGATGAGATATCAAGTATAATCATGAGGAGATATGAACGTATAATCACGAGGAAATATGAAGTGTAATCATGAGGAGATATGAACGTATAATTATGAGGAGATATGAAGTATAATCATGAGGGGATATGAACGTATACTCAAGAAGAGATATGAACGTATACTCACGAGGATATATGAACGTATAATCAGGAGGAGATATGAAGTATAATCATGATAATCACCAGGAGATATGAACGTATAATCAGAGGGAGATATGAACGTATCATCACGAGGAGATATGAACGTATAATCATGAAGAGATATGAACGTTTTATCACGAGGAGATATGAATGTATACTCATGATGAGATATGAACGTTTAATCATGAGGAGATATGAAGATAATCAGGAGAAGATATGAACGTATAATCACAGGGAGATATGAACGTATCATCACGAGGAGATATGAACGTATAATCATTAAGAGATATGAACGTTTTATCACGAGGAGATATGAACGTATACTCATGATGAGATATGAATGTATAATCATGAGGAGATATGAAGTATAATCATGAGGGGATATGAACGTATACTCACGAGGAGATATGAACGTATAATCATGAGGAGATATGAACATATAATCATGAGGAGATATGAAGTATAATCATGAGGGCATATGAAGTATACTCATGAGACAATATGAACGAGTAGATATGAACGGATAATCATGAGGAGATATGAACGTATAATCACAGGGAGATATGAACGTATCATCACGAAGAGATATGAACGTATAATCATGAAGAGATATGAACGTTTTATCACGAGGAGATATGAACGTATACTAATGATGAGATATGAACGTATAATCATGAGGAGATATGAACGTATAATCACAGGGAGATATGAACGTATCATCACGAGGAGATATGAACGTATAATCACAGGGAAATATGATCGTATAATCATGAAGAGATATGAACGTATACTCACGAGGAGATATGAACGTATAATCATGAAGAGATATGAACATATAATCACAGGGAGATATGAACGTATAATCATGATGAGATATGAAGTATACTCATGAGGGTATATGAACGTATAATCATGAGGAGATATGAAATATAATCATGAAGGGATATGATGTATAATCATGAGGAGATATGAACGTATATTTACGAGGAGATATGAACGTATTATCACGAAGAGATATGAACGTATGATCATGAGAAGATATGAACGTATAATCATGAGGAAAAATGAACGTATTATCACGAAGAGATATGAACGTATAATCATGAGGAGATATGAACGTATAATCATTAGGAAATATGAACGTATAATCACGAAGAGATATGAACGTACAATCATGAGGAGATATTAAAGTCCAAATTTTTGTAAATTACTCGCAGTGAGTTAGTTTTGAAATACATGTATCATAAAAAACATTTTTGAAAATGAAAACAGACGAATATAGTGTACTAATAAAACAGATGAAAAAAAATATGCTTTTTAGTTTCTGATATACACATATACACATATACACATACATACAAACACATAAACACATATACACATACACACATACACATACACATATACGCATACACATACATATATACATATATACATACACATATTTGACAACAACTTATCTGACTATAATGCCTTTCAACTTTTCACCACAGTTATACTCCTTCAAAATACAAACAAATGATCAGTTTGTATATGTACTGGGCCAGGCGTATTTTAATTAAATATTAAACGTCATGATAACAAAATGTTTTAGTGATAGTGTTCAAAGAAAAAATTATTTTAATGTTTATCTATTTGACCCATATTTTAACCCGTGTAGATAAGGGTAGGCTTACAAATATGGCCACGGTCTATTTCTGGATATAATAATATAATATATACATTTATTTCAGTGTACATACATTTTTGACAATATTTTAACCCGTATGTATCTATCTCTGGATATTCCAAATGAGTCTCATGTCCTTTAAATACGTTATGCCATATTCATTTGTATTGCTAAGTTATGAGCCCCTGTGAAGTTCCAGGGCGCTACAGGAGTAGTGCTTATAATTGAATTATTGTTGTTAAGGTATGTCGTAAACGACGACACGTTAAATAAAGTATTAGATTATCAATGTTTATTTTCATTTGTTCATGATCCATTTCGCTCTGTATGTAAGCGTCATACCATTGTACATATAGAACGTGAGCCTTGAATTTAACTCCTAGTTGGTGACGTAGACAATCTATTATATGTGTACACCGTAAAAACATTCAGTATAGCTTGAGTCCGCCCTTGACTAAAGAGCTTAGATGAGTTCTCTGCTTTGACGTTAAATGTTAGAGTTATTAAATCTAAAACAACACAGTAGTTACCAGGTACATGTGTATATTATTAGTTTTTCATCTATAACTGTTCTATATACGATTAAAAGTACAATAAATACCTGTGTTTAACGGCCATACAGACGGTACACCCAATCTCGTCGTCGTTCTGGCAGAACATGTCTAGCAGTTTAGTCGGATGTAGTGGACATCTCTCCGTCGGCACAGACACTAAACTCCTGGGTAAGTTCGTCGGAAACTTTGCCCTTCCGACTATTTTATGGCCTTCCATAAATGGCACATCTGCGTGAATCTGGACACACGTACTACAATAGTAATCTTGGCAGTTTATGCAATACTTTGTAGCTTCCCTATTCCTATTCTTTTTCGTGCATGTCGCGCAAGTATAATCAAATATTTCATCTGACGCTCCCTGAATGGAACGCCCTAAACTTCCTGAAGTCCCCATTTTGTTTGCCTCGGTTTGACTAATACGCATATATGTGTTATCGATCGGAGATAAGACAGCGTGCTATATTTTGATTTGGATTATTTTCGGCGAAAAACGAAAGTACACTTCGTCATAACTGATCCAGGGGAAAGAAATGCTACTTTCCCGACCCCTCGTCTATCACACGTTCTTAACATTTGCAAGTATAGTACAATCCGAATGCGACCTTCTCCCATTGCATTGGTGTAGCTTCCTGTAGGCACTGTTGGCAGTAGGCACGTGCCTACACTTTTTTTTTTACTGAGAAATCGAAAATATAAAAATGCGGAAAATGCCAAAAAAATCTGACCTCTATACTTCTTCTTAAAACTACATTTATTTGGTTTAGAAAGACTAAATTAAAGTTTAATATTAAGGATAACCAGGCCCCTAAAAAAATAAGAAATATACGTCAAAACACACGTACATTTGTTTTCGGAGGATCATGCCCCCGGACCCCCTACAACTGTGCCTACACCTCGTTTTTAGCCAAGCTACGCCCCTGCTTTAAAAAATAAACATAATCGGTTACGCTAAAAATTATATAAATATAATATAAATGACATCGGCTAATAAAGACGCAATGTCCATTGTAATTACATGGGTTAAATATTAAAGCCAAGTCTTACATTTGTACAACTGTTCAGACACTCGGCGTCTTACATTTGTACAGCTATTCATATATTCGGCGTTTTACATTTGTACAGCTGTTCAGATATTCAACGTCTTACATTTGTACAGCTGTTCAGATATTCGGCGTTTTACATTTGACATTTGTACAGCTGTTCAGTATTCGGCGTTTTACATTTGTACAGCTGTTCATATACTCGGCGTTTTACATTTGTACAGCTGTTCAGATATTCAACGTCTTACATTTGTACAGCTGTTCAGATATTCGGCGTTTTACATTTGTACAGCTGTTCAGATACTCGGCGTTTTACATTTGACATTTGTACAGCTGTTCAGTATTCAGCGTTTTACATTTGTACAGCTGTTCAGATACTCGGCGTTTTACATTTGACATTTGTAAAGCTGTTCAGATATTCAGCGTCTTACATTTTTACAGTTCTTCAGATATTCAGCATCTTACATTTGACATTTGTACAGCTGTTCAGATATTCGGCGTTTTACATTTGTACAACTGTTCAGATACTCGGCGTTTTACATTTGACATTTGTAAAGCTGTTCAGATATTCAGCGTCTTACATTTTTACAGTTCTTCAGATATTCAACATCTTACATTTGACATTTGTACAGCTGTTCAGATATTCGGCGTTTTACATTTGTACAACTGTTCAGATACTCGGCGTTTTACATTTGACATCATTTGACATTTGTACAGCTGTTCAGATATTCAGCGTCTTACATTTGTACAGCTGTTCAGATATTCAGCGTCTTACATTTGACATTTGTACAGCTGTTCAGATATTCGGCGTCTTACATTTGTAGAGCTGTTCAGATACTCGGCGTTTTACATTTGACATTTGTACAGCTGTTCAGATATTCGGCGTTTTTCATTTGTACAGCTGTTCAGATACTCGGCGTTTTACATTTGACATTTGTACAGCTGTTCAGATATTCAGCGTCTTACATGTCGTGGGCTTGGCGCAAAACTATTGTAACCAGGTTTTTGCAAATTGTTCAGGAGAAGGAAAAAACTGTTTTTTATTTTCGTCTTTATTATCGATATTTTTGCAAATAGTTTTCAAAATTCAAATGAAAACTGCATTACTTACATTATTTACAAGTGTTATCAATTAAAGCTTCAGTATTACTTGATTTATTTGTAAAAGTTTGAGTTACAATAGTGTTGCGTTGAAAATTCAATAAAACTGAATTTATATTTGGTGCAAAACTATTGTAACTCAAGTTACAATAGTTTTGCACCAAGTTTTACGAGATAAATAATTAATTTCTAAGTTTAAAAATATTGTAACTCATATAAAACTGTTAAAAATTATGTTGTTATTAATCCAAAATCAATTTTAATTCTATTAAAGTTTAACACAAACATATAAGAAGTATTGGAAATAAAGAAAAACATATACAAAAGTATATAAAGTTGTATTATTTATGTTTTAGCCTATAAATACAATAATTTTGATAGTTCTCATGTTAACAAACAATTAACTTATGTCATTAACATTGTAAAGCATAATATTTCAGTTATGAAAGTATTAAATTATGTTAATATAAGTTAATATATAAAATTATATTTCCAAATTAGTATTTATATTGTGTAAATTTATATAGTATGCAGATACTATCTGGACCACAACATAATAGTAACCAACTGTCATGTTTAAGGATGCGACATTTTGATATTTATATACCAGTAAATATCAAACAAGATAATAAAACTGTTGTTTTCAGTCTTATAAAAAGTATTGATGAAACTTTACCTAGGGTGCAATAGGCAGTTGAGATCATATTGCATACTACATGATTGTTTTGGTTAAAACCTCTTTTATAGACAGACAAATAGACAAAAATAAACCTGTTTTTTATTTAGTTAAAAATTTGGAAAAAGTTATAGTTTAAATTTAAACAAGCAGTAAGTGGGTACTGTGCCCCATGGGCCCACTATACCAACATCACTAACAACTGTACCATCTACATTTGTCATACTGACCCCAATTCCAACTGCACCTTCAAAATCCATAGTACCAAATTAATAACACCTTTTAGTCTTCATACATGTACCAACTCCACCACCATGGTACTGTACCCTTTACACCCACAAACTAATATCATTATACCCACTGTACCCTATACAACCACCATACCAACATCATCAACTTTACACTCTACATCTAGTATACTAGCACCATTTTCAACTACATCCTCAACATCGGCCAAACCAAATCCATAAGACACTGATCCTTTATATTCATTACATGTATCCACTCCATCGCCATACCAACTCAACTATCCACTGTACCTTCAACATCCACCAAACCAACCCCACTACCTATTGCATCCACTACATCCATCATACTGACCTTATTAACCACTGAATCATTACACACACCAATCCAGTACCATTATCCACTGTTACATCTACATTCACTTTATGAACTCCAATGTTCCCTCTACATTACTTCAGTATATAGGTAATGTATTATCTCTACCAACCATTATCTACAATACCAACCAGAACCTCATTACTTACTGTACCCTCTACACCCACCATTCAGACTCAACTACATACTGTACCTTTTACATCAACAATACCAACAGCACTACCCACTGTGCCCTAAACATCCACAAACCAACTTCATTACTCACAATCCACATTATATCAACATCACTACCCACTTTACCCACTGCACCATATCAACATCGCTACAGTCTGTTTCATGGACACTACATCCACCATACCATACCACCTCACTCTTCACTGTTCCTTCTACATCCTCTATAAATCTTTACTTATTTCAATACTCACAACCCCCTAAATATCAACATCACTACCCATTGCAACCATTACATTCATTATACCAACTGCAACACCACTACTCAATGTCCACTCTGCATCCATATAACTACTCACTGTACTCACTACATCCACTATACCATATCAACCATTTTAATCACACATTGTTCCCTTTACACCCATTATACCAACTATACTACCAGCTGTACCCTATACAGCCTACATACCAACTAAACTACTAGCTTTGATATCAATACCCATCATACCAACTACTCTACCAGCTGTACACTTTATATTTGCATTACCAACTACACTACAAGCTGTACCCTCCACACCAAGAATACAAACTACACTACCAGCTATACCCTCCATACTCACAATACCAACTACACTACAAGCTGTACCCTTCATACTCACATTACCAACTAAACTACCAGCTGTACCCTTTATACTCATATTACCAACTACACTACCAACTATACCCTCCATACTCACAATATCAACTACACTACCAGCTGTTCCCTTTGTACTCATATTACCAACTACACTACCAACTATACCCTCCATACTCACATTACCATCTACACTACCAGCTGTACCCTTTATACTCACATTACCAACTACACTACCAGCTGTACCCTTTATACTCACATTACCAACTTTACCCTCTATACTCACAATATCAACTACACTACCAGCTGTTCCCTTTATACTCACATTACACACTACACTACCAGCTGTTCCCTATCGTCTACACCCACCATATCAACTATACTACCAGCTGTACTGTCAACGACTACGATACCATCTACACTACCAGCTGTACTCTCTTCACCCACCATACCAACTACACTACTAGCTGTACCCTCAACACCCACCATAATAACTACACTACCAGCTGTACCTTCAACACCCACCATACCAACTATGCTTCAAGTTGTACCCTCAATACCCACCATACCAACTATGCTTCCAGTTGTACCATCCACACCCACTATATCATCTATGCTACAAGCCATACCCTCTACACCTACCATACCAACTACACTACCAGCTGTACCCTTAACACCCACCATACCGACTATGCTTTTAGTTGTATTATCAACACCCACTATACCAACTATGCTTCCAGTTGTACCATCCACACCCACTATATCATCTATGCTACGAGCCATACCCTCTACACCCACCATACCAACTGCACTACCAGTTGTACCTTCTACACTCACAACACAAACAATGCTACCAGCTGTACCCTCTACACCAACAATATCAACTACATTACCAGCTGTACCCTTCACACCCTACATATCGACTACACTACCTGCTGTAATGTCTACACCCATGATACCATCTGCACTACCAGCTGTACTCTCAACACCCACCATACCCACTACACTACTAGCTGTATCATCTACATCCACAGTACCAACTACAGTACCAGATGTACCCTCTACACCCACACAACCAACTATAGTACCAGATGTATCCTCTACATCCACCATACCCTCTACACTACCAGATGTACCCTCCACACCAACACAACCAACTATAATACTAGATGTACATCTACCATACCCACTACACTACAAGATGTACCCTCTACACTCACACTACCAACTATAGTACCAGATGTACCCTCTACACCCACACTACCAACTATAGTACCAGCTGTACCCTCAACACCCACCATACCAACTACATTACTAGCTGTACCCTTTACACCCACCATACCCACTACACTACCAGCTGTAACCTCTACATCCACAATACCAACTACAGTACCAGATGTACCATTTACACCCACACAACCAACTGTAGTACCAGATGTACATTCTACATCCTACATACCCTCTACACTACCAGATGTACCCTCTACACCCACACAACCAACTATAGTACCAGATGTACATTCTACATCCTACATACCCTCTACACTACAAGATGTACCCTCTACACCCACACAACCAACTATAGTACCAGATGTACCTCTAAACCCACACAACCAACTATAGTACCAGATGTACATCCACCATACTCACTACACTACCAGATATACCTTATTCAACCACACTACCAACTATAGTACCAGATATACCCTCTACAGCCATTATACCCCCTATACTACCAGCTGTACCCTCAACACCCACCGTACCAACTACATTACCAGCTGTACCCTTTACACCCACCATACCCACTACACTACCAGCTGTATCCTCTACATCCACAATACCAACTACAGTACCAGCTGTACCATTTACACCCACACAACCAACTATAGTACCAGATGTACCCTCTACATCATACATACCCTCTACACTACCAGATGTACCCTCTACACCCACACAACCAACTATAGTACCAGATGTTCATCCACCATACCCACTACACTACAAGATGTACCCTCTACACCCACACAACCAACTATAGTACCAGATGTACCTCTAAACCCACACAACCAACTATAGTACCAGATGTACATCCACCATACTCACTACACTACCAGATATACCTTATTCAACCACACTACCAACTATAGTACCAGATATACCCTCTACAGCCATTATACCCCCTATACTACCAGCTGTACCTTCTACACCCACAATACCAACCAGAGTACCAGCTGTACCCTCTACACACATCAAATTAATTCTGAGAAACCAAGGTTTATTGATATCTAAAATATATTGTTTTGGTTCTTTAACAGCCATTTTAAAATAATTAGATACAGTGTTGACTTCTAGTACTGATATATTAAAAAGAATAATACTGAGTGTACAAGGTAATTAGAATAATATTTCATTCTGGAAGTATTTGAAAGGGATATATTGGTTAAGTAAAGTTTTAATTGGTATACATTAAATGTATGTTGAGTAATATTGTTCGATTGGACGGCTTTTTTATTATAAAAAAAATGCAAACGAAACAATTCACTGTAAATTTTAATAATCAGATTTTTAAACAAAATATCAACAAATGGCTCTTTTATAGCACAATAAATTATTAATCATCGATTTCATTGTCACTAATGTCCTAATCAATAAAACATTTAACATACCCATCTGACTAAATTACTTTATTATCAAACTAAAATGTTTTCAAAGATTAGTAAAAAAAAAAAAAAAAAAAAAAAGTCTCTATACCTGTATTTCTTTAAAATCTTGCTAGATTTTTCTGAACTATCATTTGAAACTAATGTATTGCAATATTCTTGGACTAAATAAAAGTGTGGTTATACAGGATAACTGGGTTTAAATTCAAGTTACAATAGTCTTGCACCAATATAAATAAAGGTCTTCAAGATATTATTTGGTGCAAAACTATTGTAACTCAAGTTACAATAGTTTTGCGCTAAAGAATTAGGGTATTTGAGATACAATATTTTCACCAAAAGTGAATATCTTCAAAATTAATTAAAATATCAGGACCAAATTTTAACACAAGATGCACATTGTAAAACTACAGTAATTTATGCAAAAAAAACGATTTTTGGAAAAAACGGAGTTACAATAGTGTTGCGCTGAGCCCTCGATGTTTACAACTGCTCGGATACTCAATGTCTTAAACTGTTCGGATCCTCGGCGTCTTACATTTGTACAACTGCTCGGATACTCAGCATCTTACATGTGTACAACTGTTCGGATACTCGATGTCTTAAACTGTTCGGATACTCAGCATCTTACATTGGTACAACTGTTCGGATACTCGGCATCTTGCATTTGTGCAACTGTTGGGATACTCTGCGTCTTACATTTGTACAACTGTTCAGATACTCAGCGTCTTATATTGGTACAACTGTTTTGATACTCGGCATCTTGCATTTGTGCAACTGTGCGGATACTCAGCATCTTACTTTTATAAAACTATTCAGATACTCGGCGTCTTACATTCGGCGTCTTACAATTGTACAACTGAACTGTTCAGATACTCAATGTCTTCCATTTGTACAACTGTTCAGATACTCGGCGTCTTACATTTGTACAACTGTTCAGATACTCGGTGCTTACATTTGTACAACTGAATTGTTCAGACACTCGGCGTCTTAAATTTGTACAACTGTTCAGATACTCGGCATCTTACATTTGTACAACTGTTCAGATACTCGACGTTTTACATTTGTACAACTGTTCAGATACTCGGCGTCTTACATTTGTACAACTGTTCAGATACTCGGCGTCTTACATTTGTACAACTGTTCAGATACTTGTCATCTTGCATTTGTACAACTGTTCGGATACCCGGCGTCTTACATGTGTTCAACAGTTGGGATACTCGATGTCTTACATTTGTACAACAGTTGGGATACTCGGTGTCTTACATGTGTACAACAGTTGGGATACTCGGTGTCTTAAACTGTTTGGATACTCGGCGTCTTCCATTTGTACAACTGTTCAGATACTCAGCGTCTTACATTTGTACAACTATTCTGATATGCAGCATCTTGCATTTGTACAACTGTTCAGATACTCGGCGTCTTACATTTGTACAACTGTTCAGATACTCGACGTCTTACATTTGTACAACTGTTCGGATACTTTGCGTCTTACGTTTGTACAACTGTTCAGACACACGGCGTCTTACATTTGTAAAACTGTTCAGATACTCGGCGTCTTACATTTGTACAACTGTTCAGATACCACTCGGCGTCTTACATTTGTACAACTGTTCAGATATTCGGCGTCTTATATTTGTACAACTGTTCAGATACTACTCGGCATCTTACATTTGTACAACTGTTCAGATACTCGGCTTCTTACATGTGTACAACTATTCAGATACTCAACGTCTTACATTTGTACAACTGTTCGGATACTTTGCGTCTTACGTTTGTACAACTGTTCAGACACACGGCTTCTTACATTTGTACAACTGTTCAGATACTCGGCTTCTTACATTTGTACAACTGTTCAGACACACGGCGTCTTACATTTGTACAACTGTTCAGATACTCGGCGTCAAACATTTGTACAACTGTTCAGATACTCGGCGTCTTACATTTGTACAACTTTTCAGATACTACTCAGCGTCTTACATTTGTACAACTGTTCAGATATACGGCGTTTTACATTTGTACAACTGTTCAGATATTCGGCGTCTTACATTTGTACAACTATTCAGATACTCCGCATCTTACATTTGTACAACTGTTCAGATACTCGGCGTCTTACATTTGTACAACTTTTAAGATACTACTCAGCATCTTACATTTGTACAACTGTTCAGATACTCGGCGTCTTACATTTGTACAACTGTTCAGATACTCGGCGTCTTACATTTGTACAACTGTTCAGATACTCGGCTTCTTACATTTGTACAACTGTTCAGATACTCGGCTTCTTACATTTGTACAACTGTTCAGATACTCGGCGTCTTACATTTGTACAACTGTTCAGATACTCGGCGTCTTACATTTGTACAACTGTTCAGATACTCGGCGTCTTACATTTGTACAACTGTTCAGATACTCGGCTTCTTACATTTGTACAACTGTTCAGATACTCGGCTTCTTACATTTGTACAACTGTTCAGATACTCGGCTTCTTACATTGGTACAACTGTTCAGATACTCGGCTTCTTACATTTGTACAACTGTTCAGATACTCGGCATCTTACATTTGTACAACTGTTCAGATACTCGGCTTCTTACATTTGTACAACTGTTCAGATACTCGACGTCTTACATTTGTACAACTGTTCAGATACTCTGCGTCTTACATTTGTACAACTGTTCAGATATTCTGCGTCTTACATTTGTACAACTGTTCAGATACTACTCGGCATCTTACATTTGTACAATTGTTCAGATACTCGACGTCTTACATTTGTACAACTGTTCAGATATTCGGCGTCTTACATTTGTACAACTGTTCAGATACTACTCGGCATCTTACATTTGTACAACTGTTCAGATACTACTCGGCATCTTACATTTGTACAACTGTTCAGATACTCGGCTTCTTACATTGGTACAACTGTTCAGATACTCGACGTCTTACATTTGTACAACTGTTCGGATACTTTGCGTCTTACGTTTGTACAACTGTTCAGACACACGGCGTCTTACATTTGTACAACTGTTCAGACACACGGCGTCTTACATTTGTACAACTGTTCAGACACACGGCGTCTTACATTTGTACAACTGTTCAGATACTGGGCGTCTTACATTTGTACAACTGTTCAGAAACTCGGCGTCTTACATTTGTACAACTGTTCAGATACTACTCGGCGTCTTACATTTGTACAACTGTTCAGATACTCGGCGTCTTACATTTGTACAACTGTTCAGATATTCGGCGTCTTACATTTGTACAACAGTTCAGATACTACTCGGCATCTTACATTTGTACAACTGTTCAGATACTCGGCGTCTTACATTTGTACAACTGTTCAGATACTCGATGTCTTACATTTGTACAACTGTTCGGATACTTTGCGTCTTACATTTGTACAACTATTCGGATACTAGGCGTCTTACATTTGTACAACTGTTCAGATATTCTGCGTCTTACATTTGTACAACTGTTCAGATATTCTGCGTCTTACATTTGTACAACTGTTCAGATACTCGACGTCTTACATTTGTACAACTGTTCGGATACTTTGCGTCTTACGTTTGTACAACTGTTCAGACACACGGCTTCTTACATTTGTACAACTGTTCAGACACACGGCGTCTTACATTTGTACAACTGTTCAGATACTCGGCGTCTTACATTTGTACAACTGTTCAGATACTCGGCATCTTACATTTGTACAACTGTTCAGATACTTGTCATCTTGCATTTGTACAACTGTTCGGATACCCGGCGTCTTACATGTGTTCAACAGTTGGGATACTCGGTGTCTTACATGTGTACAACAGTTGGGATACTCGGTGTCTTACATGTGTACAACAGTTGGGATACTCGGTGTCTTACATGTGTACAACAGTTGGGATACTCGGTGTCTTAAACTGTTTGGATACTCGGCGTCTTCCATTTGTACAACTGTTCAGATACTCAGCGTCTTACATTTGTACAACTATTCTGATATGCAGCATCTTGCATTTGTACAACTGTTCAGATACTCGGCGTCTTACATTTGTACAACTGTTCAGATACTCGACGTCTTACATTTGTACAACTGTTCGGATACTTTGCGTCTTACGTTTGTACAACTGTTCAGACACACGGCGTCTTACATTTGTACAACTGTTCAGATACTCGGCGTCTTACATTTGTACAACTGTTCAGATACAACTCGGCGTCTTACATTTGTACAACTGTTCAGATATTCGGCGTCTTATATTTGTACAACTGTTCAGATACTACTCGGCATCTTACATTTGTACAACTGTTCAGATACTCGGCTTCTTACATGTGTACAACTGTTCTGATACTCGACGTCTTACATTTGTACAACTGTTCGGATACTTTGCGTCTTACGTTTGTACAACTGTTCAGACACACGGCTTCTTACATTTGTACAACTGTTCAGATACTCGGCTTCTTACATTTGTACAACTGTTCAGACACACGGCGTCTTACATTTGTACAACTGTTCAGATACTCGGCGTCAAACATTTGTACAACTGTTCAGATACTCGGCGTCTTACATTTGTACAACTTTTCAGATACTACTCAGCGTCTTACATTTGTACAACTGTTCAGATATACGGCGTCTTACATTTGTACAACTGTTCAGATATTCGGCGACTTACATTTGTACAACTATTCAGATACTCGGCGTCTTACATTTGTACAACTGTTTAGATACTCGGCGTCTTACATTTGTACAACTTTTAGATACTACTCAGCATCTTACATTTGTACAACTGTTCAGATACTCGGCGTCTTACATTTGTACAACTGTTCAGATACTCGGCTTCTTACATTTGTACAACTGTTCAGATACTCGGCGTCTTACATTTGTACAACTGTTCAGATACTCGGCTTCTTACATTTGTACAACTGTTCAGATACTCGACGTCTTACATTTGTACAACTGTTCAGATACTCTGCGTCTTACATTTGTACAACTGTTCAGATATTCTGCGTCTTACATTTGTACAACTGTTCAGATACTACTCGGCATCTTACATTTGTACAACTGTTCAGATACTCGACGTCTTACATTTGTACAACTGTTCAGATATTCAGCGTCTTACATTTGTACAACTGTTCAGATACTACTCGGCATCTTACATTTGTACAACTGTTCAGATACTACTCGGCATCTTACATTTGTACAACTGTTCAGATACTCGGCTTCTTACATTGGTACAACTGTTCAGATACTCGACGTCTTACATTTGTACAACTTTTCAGATACTACTCAGCATCTTACATTTGTACAACTGTTCAGATACTCGGCTTCTTACATTGGTACAACTATTCAGATACTCGGCGTCTTACATTTGTACAACTGTTTAGATACTCGGCGTCTTACATTTGTACAACTTTTAGATACTACTCAGCATCTTACATTTGTACAACTGTTCAGATACTCGGCGTCTTACATTTGTACAACTGTTCAGATACTCGGCTTCTTACATTTGTACAACTGTTCAGATACTCGGCGTCTTACATTTGTACAACTGTTCAGATACTCGGCTTCTTACATTTGTACAACTGTTCAGATACTCGACGTCTTACATTTGTACAACTGTTCAGATACTCTGCGTCTTACATTTGTACAACTGTTCAGATATTCTGCGTCTTACATTTGTACAACTGTTCAGATACTACTCGGCATCTTACATTTGTACAACTGTTCAGATACTCGACGTCTTACATTTGTACAACTGTTCAGATATTCAGCGTCTTACATTTGTACAACTGTTCAGATACTACTCGGCATCTTACATTTGTACAACTGTTCAGATACTACTCGGCATCTTACATTTGTACAACTGTTCAGATACTCGGCTTCTTACATTGGTACAACTGTTCAGATACTCGACGTCTTACATTTGTACAACTTTTCAGACACTACTCAGCATCTTACATTTGTACAACTGTTCAGATACTCGGCTTCTTACATTGGTACAACTGTTCAGATACTCGACGTCTTACATTTGTACAACTGTTCGGATACTTTGCGTCTTACGTTTGTACAACTGTTCAGACACACGGTTTCTTACGTTTGTACAACTGTTCAGACACACGGCGTCTTACATTTGTACAACTGTTCAGATACTCGGCGTCTTACATTTGTACAACTGTTCAGAAACTCGGCTTCTTACATTTGTACAACTGTTCAGATACTCGATGTCTTACATGTGTACAACAGTTGGGATACTCGGTGTCTTAAACTGTTTGGATACTCGGCGTCTTCCATTTGTACAACTGTTCAGATACTCAGCGTCTTACATTTGTACAACTATTCTGATATGCAGCATCTTGCATTTGTACAACTGTTCAGATACTCGGCGTCTTACATTTGTACAACTGTTCAGATACTCGACGTCTTACATTTGTACAACTGTTCGGATACTTTGCGTCTTACGTTTGTACAACTGTTCAGACACACGGCGTCTTACATTTGTACAACTGTTCAGATACTCGGCGTCTTACATTTGTACAACTGTTCAGATACAACTCGGCGTCTTACATTTGTACAACTGTTCAGATATTCGGCGTCTTATATTTGTACAACTGTTCAGATACTACTCGGCATCTTACATTTGTACAACTGTTCAGATACTCGGCTTCTTACATGTGTACAACTGTTCTGATACTCGACGTCTTACATTTGTACAACTGTTCGGATACTTTGCGTCTTACGTTTGTACAACTGTTCAGACACACGGCTTCTTACATTTGTACAACTGTTCAGATACTCGGCTTCTTACATTTGTACAACTGTTCAGACACACGGCGTCTTACATTTGTACAACTGTTCAGATACTCGGCGTCAAACATTTGTACAACTGTTCAGATACTCGGCGTCTTACATTTGTACAACTTTTCAGATACTACTCAGCGTCTTACATTTGTACAACTGTTCAGATATACGGCGTCTTACATTTGTACAACTGTTCAGATATTCGGCGACTTACATTTGTACAACTATTCAGATACTCGGCGTCTTACATTTGTACAACTGTTTAGATACTCGGCGTCTTACATTTGTACAACTTTTAGATACTACTCAGCATCTGACATTTGTACAACTGTTCAGATACTCGGCGTCTTACATTTGTACAACTGTTCAGATACTCGGCTTCTTACATTTGTACAACTGTTCAGATACTCGGCGTCTTACATTTGTACAACTGTTCAGATACTCGGCTTCTTACATTTGTACAACTGTTCAGATACTCGACGTCTTACATTTGTACAACTGTTCAGATACTCTGCGTCTTACATTTGTACAACTGTTCAGATATTCTGCGTCTTACATTTGTACAACTGTTCAGATACTACTCGGCATCTTACATTTGTACAACTGTTCAGATACTCGACGTCTTACATTTGTACAACTGTTCAGATATTCGGCGTCTTACATTTGTACAACTGTTCAGATACTACTCGGCATCTTACATTTGTACAACTGTTCAGATACTACTCGGCATCTTACATTTGTACAACTGTTCAGATACTCGGCTTCTTACATTGGTACAACTGTTCAGATACTCGACATCTTACATTTGTACAACTTTTCAGATACTACTCAGCATCTTACATTTGTACAACTGTTCAGATACTCGGCTTCTTACATTGGTACAACTGTTCAGATACTCGACGTCTTACATTTGTACAACTGTTCGGATACTTTGCGTCTTACGTTTGTACAACTGTTCAGACACACGGTTTCTTACGTTTGTACAACTGTTCAGACACACGGCGTCTTACATTTGTACAACTGTTCAGATACTCGGCGTCTTACATTTGTACAACTGTTCAGAAACTCGGCGTCTTACATTTGTACAGCTGTTCAGATACTACTCGGCGTCTTACATTTGTACAACTGTTCAGATACTCGGCGTCTTACATTTGTACAACTGTTCGGATACTTTGCGTCTTACATTTGTACAACTGTTCAGATACTAGGCGTCTTACATTTGTACAAATGTTCAGATACTACTCGGCGTCTTACATTTGTACAACTGTTCAGATATTCTGCGTCTTACATTTGTACAACTGTTCAGATACTCGACTTCTTACATTTGTACAACTGTTCAGATACTTGACGTCTTACATTTGTACAAGTGTTCGGATACTTTGCGTCTTACGTTTGTACAACTGTTCAGACACACGGCTTCTTACATTTGTACAACTTATCAGACACACGGCGTCTTACATTTGTACAACTGTTCAGATACTCGGCGTCTTACATTTGTACAACTGTTCAGATACTCGGCGTCTTACATTTGTACAACTGTTCAGATACTCGGCTTCTTTCATTGGTACAACTGTTCAGATACTCGACATCTTACATTTGTACAACTGTTCAGATACTTTGCGTCTTACGTTTGTTCAACTGTTCAGACACACGGTTTCTTACATTTGTACAACTGTTCAGACACACGGCTTCTTACATTTGTACAACTGTTCAGATACTCGGCGTCTTACATTTGTACAACTGTTCAGATACTCGGCGTCTTACATTTGTACAACTGTTCAGATATTCGGCGTCTTACATTTGTACAACAGTTCAGATACTACTCGGCATCTTACATTTGTACAACTGTTCAGATACTCGGCTTCTTACATTTGTACAACTGTTCAGATACTCGATGTCTTACATTTGTACAACTGTTTGGATACTTTGCGTCTTACATTTGTACAACTATTCAGATACTAGGCGTCTTACATTTGTACAACTGTTCAGATATTCTGCGTCTTACATTTGTACAACTGTTCAGATATTCTGCGTCTTACATTTGTACAACTGTTCAGATACTCGACGTCTTACATTTGTACAACTGTTCGGATACTTTGCGTCTTACGTTTGTACAACTGTTCAGACACACGGCTTATTACTTTTGTACAACTGTTCAGACACACGGCGTCTTACATTTGTACAACTGTTCAGATACTAGCGTCTTACATTTGTACAACTGTTCAGATACTTTGCGTCTTACATTTGTACAACTGTTCAGATACTAGGCGTCTTACATTTGTACAACTGTTCAGATACTACTCGGCGTCTTACATTTGTACAACTGTTCAGATATTCTGCGTCTTACATTTGTACAACTGTTCAGATACTCGACTTCTTACATTTGTACAACTGTTCAGATACTCGACGTCTTACATTTGTACAACTGTTCGGATACTTTGCGTCTTACGTTTGTACAACTGTTCAGACACACGGCTTCTTATATTTGTACAACTTATCAGACACAGGGCGTCTTACATTTGTACAACTTTTCAGATACTCGGCGTCTTACATTTGTACAACTGTTCAGATACTCGGCGTCTTACATTTGTACAACTGTTCAGATATTCTGCGTCTTACATTTGTAAAACTGTTCAGATACTATTCGGCATCTTACATTTGTACAACTGTTCAGATACTCAGCTTCTTACATTTGTACAATTTTTCAGATACTCGACGTCTTACATTTTTACAACTGTTCGGATACTTTGCATCTTACTTTTGTACAACTGTTCAGACACCCGGCTTCTTACATTTGTACAACTGTTCAGACACACGGCGTCTTACATTTGTACAACTGTTCAGACACACGGCGTCTTACATTTGTACAACTGTTCAGACACTCGGCGTCTTACATTTGTACAACTGTTCAGACACTGGGCGTCTTACATTTGTACAACTGTTCAGACACTCGGCGTCTTACATTTGTACAACTGTTCAGACACACGGCGTCTTACATTTGTACAACTGTTCAGATACCACCGGCGTCTTACATTTGTACAACTGTTCAGATACTACTCGGCGTCTTACATTTGTACAACTGTTCAGATACTCGGCGTCTTACATTTGTACAACTGTTCAGATATTCGGCGTCTTACATTTGTACAACTGTTCAGATACTGGGCATCTTACATTTGTACAACTGTTCAGATACTACTCGGCATCTTACATTTGTACAACTGTTCAGATACTCGGCTTCTTACATTGGTACAACTGTTTAGATACTCGACGTCTTACATTTGTACAACTGTTCGGATACTTTGCGTCTTACGTTTGTACAACTGTTCAGACACACGGCTTCTTACATTTGTACAACTGTTCAGACACACGGCGTCTTACATTTGTACAACTGTTCAGATGCTCGGCGTCTTACATTTGTACAACTGTTCAGATACTACTCCGCATCTTACATTTGTACAACTGTTCAGATACTCGACGTCTTACATTTGTACAACTGTTCGGATACTTTGCGTCTTACATTTGTACAACTGTTCAGATGCTCGGCGTCTTACATTTCTACAACTGTTCAGATACTCGGCGTCTTACATTTGTACAACTGTTCAGATTCTCGACGTCTTACATTTGTACAACTGTTCAGATATTCTGCGTCTTACATTTGTACAACTGTTCAGATATTCGACGTCTTACATTTGTACAACTGTTCGGATACTTTGCGTCTGACGTTTGTTCAACTGTTCAGACACACGGCTTCTTACATTTGTACAACTGTTCAGATACTCGGCGTCTTACATTTGTACAACTGTTCAGATACTCGGCGTCTTACATTTGTACAACTGTTCGGATACTCGGCGTCTTACATTTGTACAACTGTTCGGATACTAGGCGTCTTACATTTGTACAACTGTTCGGATACTAGGCGTCTTACATTTGTACAACTGTTCGGATACTCGACTTCTTACATTTGTACAACTGTTCGGATACTCGACGTCTTACATTTGTACAACTGTTCGGATACTTTGCGTCTTACGTTTGTACAACTGTTCAGACACACGGCTTCTTATATTTGTACAACTGTTCAGACACACGGCGTCTTACATTTGTACAACTGTTCAGATACTCGGCGTCTTACATTTGTACAATTGTTCAGATACTCGGCCTCTTACATTTGTACAACCATTCAGATACTACTCGGCGTCTTACATTTGTACAACTGTTCAGATACTAGGCGTCTTACATTTGTACAACTGTTCAGATATTCTGCGTCTTAAATTTGTACAACTGTTCAGATACTACTCGGCATCTTACATTTGTACAACTGTTCAGATACTCAGCTTCTTACATTTGTACAATTTTTCAGATACTCGACGTCTTACATTTTTACAACTGTTCGGATACTTTGCATCTTACATTTGTACAACTGTTCAGACACACGGCGTCTTATATTTGTACAACTGTTCAGACACACGGCGTCTTACATTTGTACAACTGTTCAGATACTCGGCGTCTTACATTTGTACAACTGTTCAGATACTCTGCGTCTTACATTTGTGCAACTGTTCAGATACTCGGCGTCTGTACCACAGGTGAGAAAAGTATGCCATTTCGATGCTGTTAGTCTCTGAAGCTGTCCCCGACAGATTCTCGCAGAATAAACAATTTTAATATATGTCATATTCTGGTTAGCTCACGGATCGGAGGGTGCCCCCTATCTGCACGTTTAATCCTGATTTTCGAAAAAAAAAGCTAAATACCATGTGTGTGTTTTTATTTTTTGTTTTTAAAATTTTCAGCATGTTCATATTCAGTACCCTCATAATCTAACTAATACAAGTCTATGTATGTCTCCATTACTATTAGCCGGAATACATAGGTCAAGTTGTATAACTCCGTCGGTATGACTAAAATATGCAATGTCGATTTTCCGATGAAAAAATAAAATTATCATTTTTAATGATAACATATCAAATTTATGGTCGGAAAATACACAGTCATTAATATGTTTAGTTGATTTTACAAAATATTTTTTTTTTTATAAATTTTCATATTTCAACCAACGGCGCAAGGACGACGATTCCTTGTGCGCAATGTCGATGAAAAAATAAAATTATCATTTCAATGATAAGATATCAAATTTATGGTCGGAAAAAACACATTTCATTAATATGTTTAGTTGAATATTCAAATGCAGGAATTTACAAAATATTTTTTTTATAAATTTTCATATTTCAACCAACGGCGCAATGACGACGATTCCTTGTGCGCAATGTCGATGAAAAAATAAAATTATAAATTTTAATGATAACATATCACATTTATGGTCGGAAAATACATATTTCATTAATAATTATACTTGATTATTCAAATAAATGATTTTACAAAATAAAATTTTAAGTTATCATAATTTCATATTTATAACCAACGGCGCAATGGCGATTCGTTGAGCGCAATGTCGATGAAAAATCAAATTGTTTAAAGATTACAAATGTAATTCGATTAAAAGCAAAGTATGGTTTGGAAATACTTATTTCATTAATATTAATAGTTTTTTTAATTAAAATTAATGATCTTAAAACATCACTTTTCAAGTTTTTTTAATTTTTAATCGACATTGCGTCCAATGCGTCCATTGCGCTGAAAAATCGACATATCGTATTTTAATCATACCCTAACACCGTTTTTATTTTTTTGTGCAGAATTATGTTCCCTTTCATTATAAGAACATTAGGTTTAAGTTTAAGCAAGCTTGTATCACACTATTCAAGCAGCAAGGGAACTTTCGTTATATGCTTACTAGCACTAAATGGGTTGCTGAGGGAGTCAAGTGGAATAACTCCATTTCCATTTAATTCAGAATTGTGACCCTTTTATACTTAGTAAGTTTGGTAAAACATTGTTTGCCTAATTCATATTTTAGTCACTACTAGACTGACATCAGTGTGACTTCACGTGTGTCTTCATTACTATGAAAGGGAATTAAGCGGACACGTGAGATTTTGCTTTATAAGAGATTATGACTCTTAGTTTTAAAATAGCAAGTTCATATTATGACTTATTTACTTAGAAAATGCGGTTTACGTTTAACAAGTTCATAGCTGCAGTAGCCAACAGTCATCAGTCAATACAACTTATACACATTCTCACAATGTATCACAGAAATCCTTTCCAAATAGCCAAATTCATGTACATAGTTTCAGAACATATAATATCTAAGAGACATGTTTAGAACGACAACACACAGCGGCTATTGCGATCTACCAATAATCTTACTTACTTTACGCTGAGGCCCAATAGAGAATTTGATTGAATATTTAGCGTCATTTTATGTCATCGAGGACTAAAAGACGATCAGTTAACCTAACCACTGTTTTCTGAGATCCTGGAAGGTTAACCAGTACTCGAGCCCGGCTCCCACTAGAGAGATTTTTAAAGATGGCACTAGTATGAAATAATAATCCTCCGTAGGTACGAATGTGTAACATCAACAGTTCCGAAACACGTCGTTTTATGGGTCTACTATGACCGAGTGGTCAACACGCTGTTTTATGGGTTTACTATGGCCGAGTGGTCAACACGTTGTTTTATGGATCTACTATGGCCGAGTGGTCAACACGTTGTTTTATAGGTCTACTATGGCCGAGTGGTCAACACGCTGTTTTAAGGGTCTACTATTGCCGAGTGGTCAAGGGCACTGTCCTTAAATGTCCACTTTCTTCTCACCGCTGGGGTCGTCGTGGATTCCTGTCAAGCTCGGTCCAAATACTTCACGTGAAAAAACTTGCCAGTTACTTGCAGATGGACGGCAGTTCTTTTCGGATTCATTCTCAGGTCTTACTCCACCAGTAAAACTGGATATGCCAGGTTAAACAACGCAACTGTTAAAGAAACTGTATTCTGTGACACGTCATATCCTAGTGTACACAATTTCCAGTACAGTTTTGCACCTTTTATAATGCTATGTAACATGTGCATTGTTTATTTCAATTTCACTTTAATCTGTTAACCCCCTGGTCATGTTATATATTTTCAATGTCTCATTTTTCAAAATTGTCATTTTCTCTGTCTCTATCCTTTTTTTCTAACTCTGTCTGCCTGCCTGCCTGCCTGCCTGCCTGCCTGCCTGCCTGCCTGCCTGTCTGTCTGTCTGTCTGTCTGTCTGTCTGTCTGTCTGTCTGTCTGTCTGTCTGTCTGTCTCTCTCTCTCTCTCTCTCTCAACGATCCAAATACTCTTAATTACATTTGACTATGATAATGAACCTTAACACATCACCGTAATGATTTTCGTGTACCTAAGAAAATGCATTCATCTTTATCATATTACAGACTAAGGTATTTCCCGCTGACATATTACACTGACGTATTATGACAGCAAAATCATGTATATATACGATTAAAGGGACGTACCACGTATATTAACGAGTCGGTACACTCATTACTTGCTTATATATTTGCATATGTGACGTAACGCAATCATTAAACTTGTATAGATGTTTGGTGTTCCTATACCTGGTTAACCTTCGAGGATCCCAGGAAAGACTGGTTAAGTTAACTGATCGTCTGTTAGCCCTCGATGGCATTAAATGACGCTAAACATTTTGAACATAATTTTATAATTAGTAATTCAGTTTAAATGTAACAGACGCGGGTCACAAAGTAGGCGTGACTTTTTTTTTCATTAAACCGTCTTAAAGATATACAAAAAAATAAGTATATATGTATATAATAGGTTTCCTGGACATAGCTGAATTCGAATTCAATACATCAGCGGCGGTTAGGAATTAGCCGCTTTAAAAATCGTATTTGACTTCACAGTCATGTTAGAACCGTTCTATGTGACCTTCGTGCGTTCTCATTTACAATGCATAATCAACTATTCAAACCTAGGTTGAACTGGTTATAATTAAAAGCCAATGTCAACTCGACTTCGCTAGTAGAACTTATATCAATAAAATGTCGGACTGTCATCTAGGGATCGTTGGGGTTCGAATCACCGCTCGGCCACAGTTTATGTGATGACTGGCCTACTGCCATGACTGTTCCACTTCTGATTTTGTGTGGAAGTAGTTATATTTTGTCTAGTACCGGTAAAACGCCTAGCATATCACAATATCAATGATTTGGGGCACTGAATACCGTCATACAGCCAACCCTATCTCAAGCAGCCAGTCAAGGGAAGGAACAAATGTGGCATTTGAAGACAGATTGTTGCTTAATACAGGGTAATTAGCTCTGAAATTATTGGAATTGGATATAGCAAATTTGACCGCTTAAGAAAAGTGGTTGCTTACTAGAGGTGACCGCTTATACAAGATTGACTGTATAACTGTAATATTGTTGGGGGAAAAGCACAAACCCCCATACAAACAAACACAACTACATATTAGTTTTATTAAAAAGAAATGTTTGGATTTTATTTTTTTTCAAAATAGGTTGGTTACGTTTAAAACAGTAACAATCTTTTGAAGTATATTACATATGTGTTCATGAAACTACTCATAATCATGCTGTTTTTAAGTGGTTATATGTGCGTGTTCCTTTAACTTCATGAAAATATATTTGCCGACGTCTGCCGAAGTATGACACAGCGCCACGATAATGCTTTAAGGTATTACATGTATAACAACTCGTTAATTTCCGTATAACTTCGACAAACTTCGTAAACCATGCGGATAACCTTTAATTCCTGATTTTCCGGTAGAGTTGTCGTTCGTAAAATTTAAACAAATATGGCGGCAAAACGCGATTTCCGCGGTCGGTTTCATAAGAAAAGTGTGAAAGCTACTGTTAAAAATGAAAAACTTATCACAAATACAGTATCAATCCAACACAACTACCCTATTCATAATATATGTCCAGGTGTTTCGTGTGATGATCCAACATGTCCGCTTTTAGATAATATTAAACTTGGAAAAAATGTTAAACGCTCTGGTTGGAAAGTTTGCAGACGAGAAGTGGAATTTGATGTTTTACTGTCAAAGTTGAGGTTCTGCAAATGGTGTGGATTAGGTCCAGTTCCACTTACATACGACAATCTTGTTGGAGAGATGCATAAGGGGTTGGGGGATATTTGTATGTGGCTTGTCATAATGTTGATTCTGGTGAAATTAACATTGTGCCATACGGTAAAACCCATAAAGAAAAGAAAACAGGAATGCCGTGTTTTGTTGTGAATACAAAACTAGGTACCGGTAAGTATTTAAAAAATCTTCTTATATAACTTAATATTCATTTAACTAGACAAGAAGGCAAATAATTAAATATCAAACAAATGTCTCGATACTGCAATATTAATGAAATGAGCGAAATACATTCTTCTTCTTCCGGTTTCAATTCATAACTCAGGTTACTGGGTATTTTTTTTTAACTGTGTGACCATGAACATGTGCCGTCGAGGATCGAATGACATTCCAATTTAAAACTTCGTATTTATAGTTTAAAAGATAAAAACACCCTGAGTCTGGGCTAGTGTGGTAAGCAGTCCTCTTATGAAAAAGTTAAGAGATGGGACTGCTACAAGCTGTTGTAATAGGGTGTTACAGAGCCTGTTTGTGCTTGGAAAGAAGGCATACATGATTAAAACTGATTTTTGCATCAATTAAAAAGAGTTTTTGTCAGATTTGGTAAAAATCTATTTCATTTCATCTTGTGGACACCAAAAGTATATATTTTTACTTACAATGCCTTAGCTGTGATAACATAGCCCTAGCCGGCATTCCATATTCTGACTTTTGCCTAACAAATAATGTAAGAATATAAAAAAAGCCTCGGGCTACATTATTGCAGCTAACAATGCCTTAACCACTCATGAAAATATTGCTTTTGTTGCTAACACATTGTCAGAAATAAATTTTGATATTTAACAAAAAACAATAATTATCCTCTATGACATAATTTTTGTAAATGACAAGATCTACGGTCTCTTCAATAATTTGTAAATTATTTGCTTTATTATGTTAATAGTATTATCAAGAGTTTGAAATAGTAAACAAAATGAAGATTTCAGCAGTTGTTGGTTTTGCTTCAAGGGTCTGTTATAGCAAAGTTCTGACACTTGTGCAGCAATATCTCAATTGATACATTTTGTAAGTTGGTATTAAGTTATATCCGAGAAAACAAATAAAAAAATTCGTCATCTCATGTTATATTACTATTTCAAGTATTGTGTAAATTTTTGAGGCAAAGATTGATAGTATTGGTGGTCCAGTCAGAGTTAACAACCTTCTTTCAATCCTCAACATAAAGCCAATAAACAGCAGAAGCATGAAGACTATGGAACGGCGAGCTGGGGAAAATGTAGAAACAGTCTCCAGCAAATCAACAAATCAAGCAGCAAACGAGTCATTCTCTTTGGAGATGAAGTAAGTAATAAATACTTTATTACTCCTTCAAATTATGGATTTATTAACTAGAAGAATATTTATAAGTGGTTTCTTGAGATTTTACTTCATAATGGAAGATAAAAAAATTGGAGCATCAAAGTTTGCTAGATCATTGAAAGTGCACACCTTAGGTCTTCAAGATACAAGACACAAGTTTTATTTGATTTGATTTCAAAATTTTATTTTATTTCATCCACTTTAGATATAAACTAGAAGTCGCCACGACATAAATTGTTAGATCGTCGTTGATTCATGCAAATCAATAAATTCGCTTTGTTTAATGAAAATACAATGTTATTGTAACTGTAACACACTCTTATCGATACAATAAGCTTTGGGTCGAATCTGTTATAGTGCGAATTAGTAATATTCAGTCGTGATTATGTCCCTTTGCAAGAACATATTGAAAACAAGATGTAAAATTTTTATGTGTAAATGCTCTTTAATTGCGAAAGGAAAAAGGAAAGGTACTGTGCGATACAATTGGCAAAAAGAGGTATTAATTGCTGACATGTTTTGATCTTCTTGATTTGAATTGCTTTTTTAACAGTCAGTCTGTAAGGTTTTAATGAAATTTTTTTTAATAACATGTCTCAATTTCGGATGTCTGATTTCGGATATCATTATGTCTAATAAATGCAACTGATTTGTTAATATTTTAATTTATCTAACGTGTTTGTAATATTACTGTATTTGCAGTTCGACATAGATATATATATATACACGTTTATATATTCAGTCAACATTAGGTTATTAAAGTTTGTGTATAATTTATTGAATATTTAGCGTCATTTTTATGCCATCGAGGGCTAACAGACGATCAGTTAACCTAACCACTGTTTCCTGGGATTAACCAGTACTCGAGCACACCCCGTCTCCGTAAGTAACTGATAACTTTCCCACTTGAATCAGTGGTGAGAGACGAATGATAATTAGACACAATGTCTTATGTCAATTATCACGGAGACTGTTGCCGGGCGGGGGATTCGAACTCACGACCTCTGGATTGATAGTCAGACGCGTAACCGACTGAGCTAATCGGGCCCGGCATATATTGTGTATAAAAAATTGTCATCATAATTTTATATTAATTTACATTTTAGTGATGTTGCAGCAGAGGAAAGCAAAAATGTCAGTTTGTCCATGGGAGACGTGATTGATAATGATTTAGGACTATTTCTGCATCCTGACCCATCCCCATCTGTCAGGTTTGATCTGTTTTGTATATTATACATTTAAACACCTTTTTCTTATGAACCCACTGTCATGTTTTGATGAAACTTCAACTGTAGCATCCAGTCATTGACCTTTATCAAAAAGAATACAAGTGGGTCGATTCGGTCAAAACCTAGGCCATAGAGATCACCAGGTGAATTTGTGTAAATTTCTTTTAAACAACTTTTTGCCATAAGCTTATAGTGGGATTTTAATGAAAACATCATTTGTAACATCATGACATTGAACTTTGACACAAAATGTACATTTGGGTCAGGCAATCTAGATCTAGTTCATCTGGTCAACTTTAACAACTCGTAAATGCACTGTTGATTTTGATGAGGTGAGATGTATAGGCCCTCTTGTTTTAGTTTAATCATTATAAATTATAACTACAAAAATATTTTGCAAAGACCAAGTAAAATGTGATCTGACAGACACATACTTACAAAATAAAATATGACTGGAATCATTTCAGATTGTCATTGAATAGTCACAAAACTGTTGACGGAGTGTCGGAAGATGAAGCTGATTTGAGTGAAACTGAGAATATGGAACAAGAACATGACTTTCGTGGGCCTGAGCTTAATGAATCACCTTGGTAAGCAAATAAAGCTAAAAGACTTACATATAATGTCAGGGCAACTTCCAGTTAATATTGATGGAAGAAGGACCATATGTGCCCATCAATGTATTTTTAAGACTTGGCAGACACCTGGGTAGAACCACATCCCTCCTGCTGGCTAAATGTAAAACTCTCTCATATAGAAGTTTCTGCCCCTTGCCAGTCATGAACAATGTTTTAAGGGTCCAGTGATCGACAGTCATGGGCCTGAAATTGCATTCTCTCTCCACACTTTTTAATTTAAAATAAATATATTTTCGTCAATTTAATATGCTCGTATACATTATAGTGTAAACATATTTTTTCTTATATCAAATATTATGGCCGGTCACTTCAAAGAATTTTCGTGAAACTTTAGTCAGATGTTAACCTCATCGAGACGATGTGCAGAACCCATGTCCCAACTGTAATGGGTCAAGGTCATGAGGTTACAGGTTCGAGTCTGGATTTTGTGTCTGCTCCATACCATGAAACCTAATCAGATATATTGACAGATATCTCGGGAAGACATCTGTTTTCGTGTCGACAACAATCTTCTTGTTTTGTTGGTTGAAGCGAGCAAGACTTACTGGAAATATGAAACAAACTTTTATTGCTTTAAATTGTAAAAAAATATAATGATTTTTTTTTACTTTGTTACATAGTTTTATATATAATTTTCGAACTACCATTTTGACAATTAATTTCCCAAAACCATATGGAAGACAATGTAGCGATTGTGCACTTTTCAAGAAGAGGCGAGCACCTTGTTAAAATCACTGACTTTCTGCTGGCCAACTTGAAAATTTTCTCACATCAAATATTCTATTTAAGGTTCTGTTCCTTTCAAGACTTTAACCAAAACATGGGGGGGGGGGGGGGGGGGGAATGGTTGATAGTCCAGGACCACTTGTCTGCATAGAGCTATCCGTGAAAAAGTTTAACAATGTTTTCCTGTTTCAGTATGAGTATTCCGCCAAACCTGCCATTAATTCTGGCCAAAGTCATGAAAGTGCCAGCTGCTCCTCGCAAACTTTCAGCCTCAGCTCACCATAAAACTCGGAAGTCTAACACGTATGTGAGGCTTGCTAGCCACTACCCTTGCAAGACAAGGACTGGGATGTCATGTGCTGTTGACACTGCGTGGAACAAACGAGGATTTTATAATCTTACTTGTAAGTACCGTAAACATTGTATAAAAATAGCAATATACTTAGGTATAGAGCTATATCAGTAAACACTACTGCATAATGGTGATAGGGAATGTTATATGACGTTATTAGTGCCATTAACATTCAATTTAGAGTTACGCAAGACTATCAATATATTAAACTAATTAATAAGTAAATCAATAAAATCTTATTATATAACAGGATATACTCTACTGTATTCAATAAATCTTGCACAAAGAATATCAAAGTAAAACTATTTATAAAATTATAAGGAAATTAAATAATCATCAAATTTATGTAATAAACATGTCAATAAATCTTGTACAAAGATTAGCTAACTAAAAGGAATTCATATTATTTAACATGATAATTAGAAAAGGTAATTATCATATGAATTAATAAATATGTAAAGTAGTAAATATGTATATAATAGTCTTATATCACTACTCATTCATCATATATCATTCATAATCATCAATTTATTTTTAATCATCTGTTCATGCTCGCCAAAATGACCAGTTCAAAGTGCGAGGGTAAATAAAAACTTCAACAAACAATAAGATTTATCTTTGCATACATTATCTGGTCAGCCCGAAATTTTGTCAGCTATACATTACCATTTCACATCTATATGTAATAAATTGCATTGTCCTTAGATTATTTTAAGTGGTATAACAGTTTTTAATGGACATTGTGATACATTTCACATAGTGCATACAGAGTCATTGATATTTGCTTATTATTTATTTGCAGACACTTTTTTCATGAGTCAATCAAAATATGGGAAGTTAAGGCTATCGTAAGTCACAGAACATGCGGCACATGTAAATGGTGGAAGAGAAATCGACCATTTCAAAAAGTACGGAAGCACAGATGTGTTTTTGACCATAAAGGTAGTGCCCGTATGATGGAAAGTGTAAGTGGCGTAAAGGGAGTAAAACACTTAAATGAACACCTGTAGAATATATTGAGGGAGAAGGTGATAATACCTTGATTGCTAGACTTCGAAATGATCTTAACATAAACATGAAGAAAGGTTTTGACCGCAATCATGTTGTAAAAAATATTGGCAAAAGTTTGTATGCTATTCATTACAAAAACAAGAAACTAAGCAAAACGGTTCTACTGCACATTCAAAAATGTTTAAAATATGCCTTTGCCAAGAACAAAGGAAATAAAGAAGGTTTGGGAGAGAATTTGAAAGCACTTGTGCCGCATCAATTTGGTGATCACTCACTTTGCCAACCTCGCTTCTGTGGGTTCCAACGAAAACCCTCAGAAATATACAAGCAAAGAAGTTTACCATATAAATCAGCACTAAAAGACCAGCTCCTAAGGTCTCAACTTGATGAGGTGTTTCGACCAGTGGTTGCTAGAACAATATGGAGACCTTGGTTCGAGTCAACAATGTGAGCATGTCAACAGAGAAGTTTCGTTGCGAGCACCAAATTCCCTCCATTATGGAAACTCGGAGTCTTTAGATTAGTCTTCAATTCTTTCAAACTGGTAACTTATGCAATTGTCCTAAGTTTGTCCGTCTACTGTCAATTTGGCTTTCAGTTATAAAACTTTAAATATAAACACAGTACATGACTTATAGATTAAAATATTCTAATATGGACAATGTCAATTTCGAAATGCTAATTCATATAAATGCAGCTTAGGATTTTAAATAAATGTTAAAATACAAAATAATTTATATTGTCAGGTAAACAAAGAAGGTGGACTCTCTCCGGGACAGTTTACGGTTGTGTATGCTAACAAACAAATGAAGAAAGGAGGCAGTGTCACGAATTATCCCAGTTACCGTCTACAAAACGTAGGCGGTTGATATTAAAGCAAGAAAGGGCCAAAACTCAGGGTGCTTGTGAAACTTCAGAGGGACAATCATATCAGTCAGGTAATTAAAATATATTTTCATTGATTAAATAGTTAATATCCGAGTTGTTAACATCCTTCACTGTCAATCACCATTGTTGGTTTCAGCCCGACAGAAATGTGCTGGTGATAAAGCTTTCTAGTTTGATTTGGGTCAGTCTGTGGTTATGCCAAGGTGCATATCCAGTCCTTTTAGCTAAACACTTCTGTATGTTCTCCCCTATTGTCATTTTGTCCAACAATACATATTTCAGGCATTGGTCTAGACGCAGATCCAGATGTAGAACAGTTACCCGAGGCAGTTTCACGTGGTAATTTCATGCAGGTATTCATGCCGCAACAACAAGAGCCAACGGAAATAATTTTTGACTTGGAGACAACAGATCTCATTATGTAAAATGTTTTAAGCAATTTCTTACCAATTTAACACATGGGCTTATTTTGATTATATTTTTGGCCCGTCAATCATTGGTTCTCACCCCATGGGTATGAATCCCTTCACAAGACAATGTTTATTTTAAGCCAGCTCTCAGAAGGTTTGCGGTTCTGCCCAGTTGCCTGCCTTATAATTAAAGTACACAAGATTGACATCTGTGATCTTCGCCAAAAATAACTTGAATAATCTTCACGACATTATATATGTTTCTGCAATTTACATTTATTTGATATATATTTAAAGTGACTGACCATAATTTTGTTTACAATGTTTATGGATAAATCAGTATATTAGACTGACGGAGATATAAATGTGATGGGCGATACAGTGTCAATACAGTGACCAGTAAACAGTGACGAAAAATTAACTACCATTATATTACATAGGTGAAGAAAAAAAAATCAAAGAAAAATAACCCATCTAGTTAATATCATATAGGTTGTCATATTCTTTCAGTTCTTCGGAAACAGATGCCACATAGCACACAGATTGCAGCAATGGATGTGTATTCATCTCGATGTTTAACTGCTATGTAACGCCAAAATAACCAATCAGTGCTTGAGCACAGGATATAACTGGTATCAGTGTGTCCAATTCTGGAGATATGAAAGTGGATGGTACATCCGTACAATCTGAAACAATAGCTAGTTCTATGAACAAATTTGTTAACTGGTTAGAAACTTCCCTAATGCTGTGCTAATAGCACATAATGGTAGACGCTTTGACTTTCCGGTAACTATGGCAACATTAGAAAATGTTGGTCTTTTGACCAAATTCTGCAACACTGTCGTTGGATTTGTAGACAGTCTAGCTGTTTTTAAGAAACAATACCCGGATTTGTCATCTTACAAACAAGAAAATCTTGTTAACACAGTCCTCAATACTTCAAATACAGCACACAATGCCATAGAGGATGTTAGATCTCTTGGACAACTTATTGTTCATACTAATTTATCTAGTCCAGAGCTGATGACTTACAGCTTTTCTCCATCTGCTGTACATAACCAGCTATTGTTCAATAAGCAAAAAGCCGAAAGCTTTAACTCACTTGGTACACTGATATCCTATGGAGTCTTAAAAACAACTACTGTTGAAAACATCGCTGGACCTGAGCCGAGTATCCACCATCTCAAAACGATTGTTGATCGGGAAGGAGAAGACGGGTTAATTAATATTTTCGTTTGTAAAAACAAAGATGGACAGCCAAGAGTAACAACTGCAAAGAGGATACTGGACGATGTTGTTCCTCAGCTAGTAGAATTTTTAAAGAAACTTTCAAATATGTAAAAAGTTCAATGCATCATATTTACAGTTCTAAGCACCTACTGACAGCTCTTGTTAATTTATTTGAGTAATAATCTACTACCCACAGGTTTATGTTTGGCAGATCTTCATGTATTTATAAAAAAAAACATATGTTCAAGTCTATCTATAATAATATTTTAGTGTTATGTTTTAAAAAATATGTTTTGTGTTAAATCAGCTTTAATTGTTGGGAGATAGGGTTATGAATTGTCGCTGTTATTAAGATTCACTTCGTAAAATATGTTGATTTTGTTTTTGTCAAGGTTTAAGGATTAGTTGATAAATTTATATATAAAAAATCAGTTATGTGAATAAATTTGTGGTCTAAAATGCTATATGTGCACACTTTTATTATAAATTAGGTGTAAAATAGGCTTATTTATTTTTGGGTGGGTGGGGTAATATATTGTCATATTTTACATGGTAATTTTATTCTTTTTTTTCTATAACCTTCTTATGCTTTATAGATATTTATTACATAAAGTAATTTTACCACCAGTAAATAAATATGTAGCTATGACCTTTTTTTTGGTATGTTGATAATTTAAAACCCAAGTAAAAATCATCATTGAAAATGGAGTTCCCAAAATTAAATCTCTAAAAAAAACAATCGTTCTGAGTGAAACATATTCATATTATAATTAGATTGTATATTGATTTGGCAATTTAATAGTGTATACTGATTGAGATTTTATTGGATATGAATAAAAAAATGTCTGTTTAAAAGAGTTTGAGTCTGTATTCAAATATGCACTTTTTACATTAGAGGAGTTCTGATAATCAATAATAAATATCTGACAAACTAAGCGGTAAAAAACTCTAAAAATTTGGAAAATAGTTTAGAATTGGATGCTTTTTATAAAAATAAGAATTTTATTAATGTTATAAATATTCAGTGTTATACATGTAATGTGGGGACCATGCAAGCCTCAATTTTGATTCACCCTTAGGTACCAGAGCTGCATACAACATTACATTACGATTAACCTTACGTCTTTTGAGAAGAAGTCAATTGTTTACTGACGGGCGATGCACGACGAAGGACAAAAGGCGACCGCAAAAGGTCCCTTGAGACAAAGTCTCTGGTGACCTAAAATGTGAAGTGGGATCCTCTGTTTCCCAGTGGTCAAAGGTCTAATGATAATCACCAATGACATCTCACCACTGAGGTCTACGGTTCGAACATAGCTTTGTCCAAAACCTTTATGTGAAAAAAAGTCGGCTAGTTATTTGCTAAAGGCAGTGGTGTTTTTCATTTGTATCTCACTGCTGATTCTAGTGGGAATGTTATCAGTTATTTGCAGATATGGATGTGCTCGAGAACTTGTTAACCTTCAAGAAAGTGTAGTTACGTATGGCATAAAAATGAAGCAAAATATTCAAACAAACATCAGAAGCCTCAGACTCGATACCAGACACCGCAATACCGAGTACTAATTATTCTACACAGAAACAGGCTAACTAGAAGTTAACTTAAATGTTTTTGGTATGACCTGGAACAGTATTAATTCAAACTTCAACCTTTGCCATTGTGGTTAGAGTTATCCATACATATTTAACTTCAATTGCAAAAAGCTCAGAATTTATATTTAATGAATGGACCTTCGCAGTGAATGAAAAGAAAGAAGTTGCTCCGAGGTAGTCTGATCATCTGCTATGTTTGCTTTTCTTAATGACAAAATGCCTGTCAAGACTGTTTACACAATCGCCCTAAATGAGACTTCCTATAATAATTGACTTTGTTGATTGCTGGAAGTGGAGAAAGTAAAATAAACATACGTTTTATGTCCACATTGTTTAAATACATGTATACATGCATCATTTTCCTTCTTCTCCTTCTGCTTCCATTACTACCAGCAACAATTTCTGACTATTTTAGGAAGCTTGTTCAAGAGCGATGTTTTCAGGCATTTGAAACACTGATTAACATGTACTAGGTATGACTCTCCCTGTACACAGGACCGACTATTTTATTTCCTCTTTGAAGGATTGTATGCTTTCACAGCACCTTCCAGTATAAGGCACTGTGGGAGTGCATCTGAAAATTCCCAGTCGATACCCCACCGGGAATTAAACTGGGACTTCCGGGTCATGGGGCAAGCATGCTAACCACTAGACCGCCACACCACCTCACGTCATTTATGATGGTGTTACCAGTTTTTTATCACTTAAGAATCACCGCTAAATATTTCAATGTGAAATGGATCATCCAGGATGTTGACACTAAATGCTTGTATATAACGTTTAATTAACTATAAATTAATAATTTTGTATCAAAAATATAACAAATACAAGCCCATTGTCTTCACCATTCATGTAAGATCACGATGACCCCCAATATACGTCCAACAAAATAGCGGCACTAGATTTCGTTCACATGACTGGAAGACGTAATGTGTCAAACTAAAATGACGTGAGGATGCAGAGGTGCAAATAAATGAAAGCAGATAAAACTGCACTTACCTTTCACATGAATAAATCTTTCTCATTTGGGTTTATTCCATAACAATATCAATTCACTCAACAGCATAAGTATTTATTAATTTTACTTTTTTAAAAAAATTACTTAGTAACCGAATAAAAACATTGTTGTTTTTTAATTGCTAGATTATCATCCCCGCCCGAACCCTTATTTTCATGCCGCCCGACCCTATATATCATAAAAATTAAAAAAAAAAATCCTCACGCCCTCACTGTTTTTAAGAAAAAAATTGGATGATAATTAATTTATCTTTATATATCCACCTCTTCTTATCCACTTCTTAAAACAATCGTTTTCGACTATTTTCTTTTTTTCCTTCTACATTTAACCTGTTGTCATGTGCTAATTTCAAAGTCATTTTTAAAAACAATCTATAAGAAGACTCCTCCTCTTGAACCTCTATAATTTCTGACATGCACACGCATTTTTTTTTTTTTTATAACTTTTGACCTTGACCTGTATTGTATTAGTTTGAAACTGACACGGTTGGAATCTATATTCGTAAACAACCCTAGCTTTCGTCAAGGTTTTATGTAAACTGAAAAATGGACATACCGGTAGTGAGAAATAGATTTTTCAGGTCTGTATTATAAAATAACTTTCTTACTTGTATCGGAAGCATTATTTTTTATATTTTTCATTGCATTCAATGACCACGTGGATATTATTTGCAAATATTGCAAATTATGGAGGAAGTTGAAAAATCCATAATTCTAGGAAGTAATCAAATTCAGATTGTGATCAAAAACAGGTTACGGCACCATACAACCTGATTAAAAGTGATAACGTCATGCGTTACCTGTTATCTATGTTCATCTATCAATATTTGTCAAAATGAATAAAGTAAAAGTCAACCAGAAAGCGACAGGAGTTTATTAAATAGTGTAGCGACATGAATGACTTTGCCAGATGGGTACGAGTTGGCCTGTGTACGATTTGACCAGTTACCTATCAGCATCAGTCGATATTGATCAAATCTGACATATTTAAGCATTAAATTCTTTGTGGGTACACGTGACAGTTGATGAATATATACCTATGGGATGATTTATGTAAGGCGTACTGTCCAAATCCTTCCTCCGCTGGTTTCTGTGCTTAACTGCAGCGAAGTGTGTACAACGTATCTCTGTTGCAACCATGGTCTCCATTTTGTTATCATCGATTAGATGAACATTTATGGAACATGAACATACTTTTTAATCGAGTTTTTGTTGTTTTTTTTTGCTGACACTCATCGCCGTTTTATAAGTTAAAATTGTGTTTTTGCGGATGGAGTGTTGGAGAGGAGGAGGATGGAACACTTTTTGAAAATTGTTATATCTTAGACGACTTTAGTGTGTGTAATTACGTTGTGTACTGCAGCCACTACTTGTCTACAGCTATATATATACATTTTTCAGATTTAACCGAAAAGAGGCTTAAAATTAATGTTCTAGACAATTATATGATACAACTAATCTTTAATATTGATAAAGTATGCCATTCTTCAGCACATTTGGAAGTTTATTACTGTTTTTATAATACGATTTACTAAAAGCCTTATTCAATTATTATAATTATATATTTTTATCTTGCACTGCCTTGCTTGTGTATACGTGAATCACGTTTTTTTTTTGTCAAATGAAAAGGCTGTCAAATTGTGTCGTTTTTAATCCATATATATCGATGTTTCGGTTGGCTGTTAATACTAAAAAAAACATTACACAACCGCACAACGTTTTTTATTTCCTATATCATCCCTTTATGAATAACTTTTCTTAAAAATTACCAAATTCAATTCTGGCTATCGCAATTTAGCTTTAATAAATTAATGTTCTTAACAAAATATTTATATCTTAATACAATAAGTAATATTAGTTTAATAAAGTAGATGCCAATCGTCAAGACATTTGGAAGTTTATAACCAGTGACTTAATTACATGTTTATATGTTTCTGTTATAACCAAGGACTTATATAGAGTCTATAAGTCCTTGTTGTCACGTAAATTTAATTGAATTTAAGTGTTTAACCCCATTTGCCTACCAATGGAATCGCTTCAATTTTCAAAAGTGTGTCGGTCTTATTTGTTAAAACAGCCTACAAAATAATTTAATTATTCAGTTCGTTCTTAATTATTAAGTAGTTCGACATAACTGCGCATGCGTAAATGACATTGCACAGACTCCGCTATTGGTGCAGTTCTGAACGAGTCATGTACAAACTACAAAGCCGCGCGAGCTAAACTTAGAAACGGTCTTAGCAACGAATGGGTTTTCGAACATCAATCATTTCAGCTTTTATCGTAGCCCCACCCAGAGTCACAGAAACTGTCAGTAAAATGACGTTTAACACTAAGTCAGTTAGTTTCCGTTCAGTAAAAAATTAACAATTAATAAAACCTGGTCGCCTTTTGCGGTCGCTTCCCTTGGATTTTTTATTTGTTATATTTTTACTAAATGAATAAACTATTACGTAGAAATGCATAGTGCATGGTATTAAGAGACGTAGCGCACCTCTGTACCGCGTGAGGATAAATACAATGATAATTTAGAAAAATAATTAAACTAGGTTTAAGAGTCATATAATTCGAAATATCTCGGTGGGCAGTATACAAACACTTCCCATCTAGTGACAGGAAGTTTATTTTCAGCAATCTCGTTCTCGGGGAATAATCCTGATATCTCATGAATTGTCAAATAGGCATGATTCTTGACTTACCAATACTGTGATACTGCGGAGCGCTAGGCCCAATGTTAAAGCATTAGATCAAGGCCTATTGGGAGGTCATTGGCTCAATCCACCGTCACGGCTGTGCGTGGTGTCCTTGAGCAGGGGCAGATCCAGGATTTCAGTTAAGAGGGGGCGCACTTAGTTGGCGCAATACAAAATCTGAACGGGCACACATGTTTTTCAGTAGAAATATAATGAATCTTAATAAAATATGAGAGTTTAATTGGGGTGGGGGGGGGGGGGTGTCGTGTGTCGGATTTTCAGTTGAATGAGTAGATCGGCCTTTTAATTGGTTCTACACAGGAATATTTCGAGCGTGATATGTCTAAGTTTTAATAATTTTGTTTCACAACCTTTAAAACATTGACATATTGCTGAATTGAGTTATTACTTTTATTGCAGAAAACCATTACGACTGTTTTACAAGTGTATTTGGTAAATTGTAACAACCAAAAATACTGAGCAAAATTTCTAATTGGTCACCCACATCTTCGGATAGCATTTATGAAAAAATGAATATAGTAAACATAACAACAAGAAATAGACCGTGTACAAATATTCATTGCTATTATTGTATTAACATTTCATAACAATAACATAATAATTGAGATAAAAAAGATTATATTACTGTATTCAGTCGCATTCAGTTAAAAAAGACACCCTTTTTTACATTGAATTTAAATGGATAAATATAAAAGCTTTTCCAGTTTCATAAAACTCAATTAAGAAACGCATGAAACAATGAAAATGTGTGTCCCTGTTACTCATTAAGTATTCTATTATCCAATAATTAGAAATGTTTCGTTATTAATTTATTAAAATTCAACTTATAAATAAGCTTCCATCCAAGTAATGTGTTTTTGAATGTTTTGGAATTTGAATGGTAATTTTAAAGTTATAATGACTGTTAATTTTCGGTTATCAACTTCATGGTTATATGTATGAATTTAAACCATAAACAAATCATGATGTTTTACAAAGATTTTATTTTTTCACAAAGATTTTATTTTGTGAAATTGGATAAATTATATTTTCATGTTTTAGTTATTATTTCAACAATTTTTATTGAAATATTAAATGACATGTTAGCCATACTTGTTGAAATGTTAATATTAATCTTTATTTTTCATATCATATGTTACACGGAAGTACATGAAATGTTTATAAGTTAATTTGTGCCTTAAGGACAATCAAACCAAAATCAAACAATTGCAATGACAAATAATTAAACAGTTTCCTGTAATTATATCCTGATAGAGATGTATATATAGATTGGTTTCGCAGTTCAGATATACACACTCTTCGGGATATATATTATTGCAGGTAAGCAAACGGTTTTATTTCAAATATTCTGTTTAAATTAAATAACTATAACTCAAACTTCTGGTTAAATATTGAATTAAGACTATATTGATTCAATGATTTTAACTTGAGAAATTATGTGTTAAAATATATTGTTCACCGAACAATTATGATCATTATGTTATTAAGAAATTAAGAATTACATTTAGTAACTAGACTATAATTAATCTAAGTCACTATACCTTATACTTTTCACAATCACTCACATTAGCGAGTAATTCCCCATCTATTAAAAGCATGTAGAAATGTTTATTGATAATTGATTCTATTTTGTAACATATATAGATATGTATTTGAATTATATTTAACAACATCTATTTGATTTCTGTTAAACAACATATATGTATAAAATATTGATATTTCATTTTATATGTTTTTGATTTCTGTATGTTGATGTACTTAATGGGATATATATTATTGCAGTTATCATTTGCTCCCTAATAACAACGACAACAACAACAACAAAAACAAATCCAGATCATAATAACATAAACTCAGAACGAGATAAAACGGACCCGTCTGAAAAGTGGTGGAGCATTGTATTGTGAACTGGGGAATTTTTCACAAAGATTTTATTTTGTGAAATTGTACAAATTATATTTTTATGTTTTAGTTATAATTTTAACAATTACTATTGAAATATTAAATAACATGTTAGCCAAACTTGTTGAAATGTAAATATTAATCTTTATTTTTTATATCATAAGTTACACGGAAGTACATGAAATGTTTATAGGTAATTTTTGCCTTAAGGACAATCAAACCAAAATCAAATAATTGCAATGACAAATAATTAAACAGTTTCCTGTAATTATATCCTGATAGAGATGTATACATAGATTGGTCTCACAGTTCAGATATACACACTCTTCGGGATATATATTATTGCAGGTAAGCAAACGGTTTTATTTCAAATATTCTGTTTAAATTAAATAACTATAACTCAAACTTCTGGTTAGATATTGAATTAAGACTATATCGATTCAATGATTTCAACTTAAGAAATTATGTTTAAAAATATATTGTTCACCGAACAATTATGATCATTATGTTATTAAGAAATTAAGAATTAAAGTTTAGTAACTAGACTGTTAATAATTTAAGTCACTTTACCTTATACCTTTCACAATCTCTCACATCAGCGAGTAATTCCACATCTATTAAAATCAATTATTTCAAATATTCTGTTTAAATTAAATAACTATAGCTCAAACTTCTGGTTAAATATTGAATTAAAACTGTCTCGATTCAATGATTTTAACTTAAGAAATTATGTTTAAGAATATATTGTTCACCGAACAATTATGATCTTTATGTTATTAAGAAATTAAGAATTACATTTAGTAACTAGACTATAATTAATTTAAGTCACTATACCATATACCTTTCACAATCTCTCACATAAGCGAGTAATTCCCCATCTATTAAAATCATGTTGTAATGTTTATTGATAATTGATTCTGTTTTGTAACATATGTTAATATGTATTTGAATTATATTTAACAACATCTATTTGATTTCTGTCAAACAACATATATGTATAAAATATTGACATTTCATTTTATATATATTTGATTTCTGTTTGTTGATGTACTTAATATATAAAGTTCAGAAATACACACTCTTCGGGATATATATTATTGCAGTTATCATTTGCTCCCTAATAACAACGACAACAACAACAACAAAAACAAATCCAGATCATAATAACATAAATTCAGAACGAGATAAAAAGGACCCGTCTGAAAGATACCTTCCTCATTACATGCAAGATTCAAGACAATAACATTTATATATGTGTTACAGTTTCTATGAAAGATATTATAAGAAATTGAGACGGACAATTACAAAATTGGTAAAATGTAGTTAAAACTTTTGTTGAAAAGATCAATATGTTTGTATTTTTCTTTTATAAAGTGTGTTCTCAAAAAAAATAAAATAATGATTGAAACAAATGCCTTGAATAATTGATGATATATATATATAATGAACATACTCTTCTAAGAAGACATATTACAGTCTGACCCGACAACTGTAGCTAACAGGGTTCCTTTTGTTTCTCTTTAACTTAAACAAGGACTGTTTTAACTACTTACTTAAAAGCATTTCGTCAAGTTTATAACTGTAAAGTTACACAAAAGCAACACACGTCAAAGGGCCATCCGCCCCCACTTAATAGATCGATAGAATGACTTATTTATAAGTCCTTCCTATGAATAATAATGTCTGAAGCCGACACAGTGTCCTTGCATTATTGGTTACTACACAAAATGGATTATCAGATAGCTGTATATATAAGAAACGTAGACATAGTCCTTTTAATAGTCGATGTTTTTCACGATTTGTAACCAAAAACTGGGCCCAGGCAGATATTTGAAGACTTAAATTGTGATGTTGGAACAAAAATGAAGGTGACTGTTGAATTGTTAAATCAAACTATAAAAATGGATAAAATTTACCCCACCCCCATAGCTCTCTCTCTCTCTCTCTCTCTCTCTCTCTCTCTCTCTCTCTCTCTATATATATATATATATATATATATATATATTTATAGCACAATAAAGAAATAAACTCAAACCCTCTATTACATCCGACCATCACATGTCCATATATATAGTTGAAAATATACAATCATCATTACATTTTTAAGCGTAAAATTTATCAAATCACAATATATATATTTGTTTTAATAAATTAAAGTCAACGTAACCCCTTCTATTACAACATAGTCATCTTACCATCGGCGGATTCAAGGCTCACGTAAGGGGGAGGAGGGGTATGTTTTCGGTAAGTTGTTAACTACTTTGTGAGGTGGGGGTGGGGGTAAATAGTGTTTGCCCCTTTTTGGGTGTACAAGGGCTCACCAGTTCTAACGCCTGACTGTCTGTCAGTTTAACGTTATTTGACAAGTTTTAGGGCATTGATTCGCTGATCCCACCCTTGTATCGGCTATTCTCGTTAGCAATTGCTTTATTACATGTATCTTGCCAGTAGTACGACCCATATTGGAGCATTTAAATGTTAATTGTTATAAGATGGGTTCATTGCCCCTGAATCCGCTAGTGGTTATTTGACTCCATTATGTTTGTTTATGAATGTTGTTTAGTTTAAGCATATATATTTTACTTTAATTGTGAAACAAGTTAAAACAATATAAAACACTAGCTGTAAAACTATTTGCCGAAAGCAACAAAGATACATAACATTTTTTTTTACATGTTAACATTTTCTTTCCTCACACACACATACACACACACATACACACACACACACACACACACACACACACACACACCAATATCCACATATTTGAAGTATTTGAAATTTAGTAAAATAATACTATCTCAGGTTAATAATGAAGCAATACAGAGCAAGAATTTAAACGAGAAGATAAATCAGTAAATCAACGTACTAAAGCATGTTAAAATTAACATAAAGTGCAAATAAACAGTTGACTAAGGCATTGCAGTACAAAAAAAAACAACAACAAAAAACAAAAACAAAAAGTTTACTGCCATTAGCAACAAATGGAAGGGTAATAAATGGCATATCTAGTTTTATTATTGGCCGAAGACCGCATAGCGAATCTGAATTGAACCATATACTTTCTGTAAGTAACTGGTAAACTTTCTCACATAAAACTGTGAAAGCCGTACCCGAACCAACGACTTCAGCGGCGAGAGGTAAGTAATCATAAAACACCAGCGTCACGGAGGACAGCCACCCCACCCGGTGTCCACTTCCTTGTAGCATGCCGGCAATAATACTACACAAATATCGGCACAATGCCCAACGTAATCTACAGTGGCGGGAAAATGATGCACAAGCCGATCAGACTCACACACACCGCCCTTCACCCCGAATTGATTTTATTAGGAATCATTTCCGGCATTCTTGGGATGGAGGGGGTATGGGGGTATTTCCACGAGATATAATTATGAATAAAAAAATTCAAATAATGTGCAAGCCCGGGCGTTGTTGCGAAAAAGCAGCTACGTCACTGATCTACATGTTCTGATAGAGGCCGTCAATCATCTGACATTGCAAATACTCACACTGATAAACAAAAATACAAACGGTGATAAACAATTATATCCACGGTAATCAACAAGTTTACCCACGGTGATAAACAATTATACCTACGGTGATAAACAATTATACCCACGGTGATAAACAATTATACCTACGGTGATAAACAATTATACCCACGGTGATAAACAATTATAACCACGGTGATCAACATTATACCCACGGTGATAAACAATTATACCTACGGTGATAAACCATTATACCTACGGTGATAAACAATTATAACCACGGTGATCAACATTAGACCCACGGTGATAAACAATTATACATATGGTGATAAACAATTATACCCACAGTGATCAACAATTATACCCACAGTGATAAACAATTATACCCACGGTGATAAACAATTATACCCACGGTGATCAACATTATACCCACAGTAATAAACAATTATACCTACGGTGATAAACAATTATACCCACGATGATCAATACTTATACCGACGGTGATGGACAGTTATACCGACGGTGATAAACAACTATACCAACGGTGATAAATAAGTATACTCACGGTGATAAACAAGTATACCCACGGTGATATACAATTATACCCACGGTGATGAACCAATTATACCCACGGTGATAAACACGTACAATCACGGTGATAAACACGTATACCCACGGTGATAAACAAGTATATCCACGGTGATAAACACGTATACCCTCGGTGATAAACCAATTATACCCACGGTGATAAACAAGTATACCACGATGATAAACAATGATACCCACAGTGATAAACAATTAAATTGGCCGATATATCCCGCCAAATTCTTACCATGGGTGTAGGAGCATTTCAATTATTTGGGGGGAAGGGGGGGGGGGGGAGGGGGGCAACCTTGGGATAGAGCGTATGAGGATGTGCTTCCAGGCTCCAAAGTATATGCCCCCCCTCCCCCCTCCCCGCCCCACACACTTGGCCACCCCGGCTCCTACGCCTATGCTTACTTTCAAGTACTTTATAACTATCATAGATCAAGTTGATACAGAATAACGGTGTTAAAAGGAAGCGATATTTTATCTTGCTAGGTCGTTATAACATCAATATTTAAATAAAATTAGAAAATAGATTTATAATCAAAACAAACGATTTTAACCAGGTAAGTGATTCGATAAATCAACGCAACATTAAATATGATACAAATAATATTGAAAACGATGTACGATCATGCTTAGTTTAGCAAACTACAAAATCACGCGAGCTATGCTTAGAAACGGTCTTAGCAAACATTAATTAACTTTCAAACGTCAATCATCTCAGCTTTCATCACAGTACGTCCAGAGTCAGTCAAATGACGTCAAACTGTCAGTAAAATGATGCTGAACACTAAGCCAAGAGTTACCCTGCTGTCGCACCCTTTGAGTTTCTTAATTGTCATTTAAAAAATCCATTGCCGAAAGTTCTGTCAAATAAACGAATGAAGCTTTCGGTGTTTCATTCCAAAGTATTGTTACTCTAACATTATTATTAACACAACATGTCCATTCCACATGTGTCTGTATGATGACGTAAGTTTATATACAAAGTTGATGACGTCAGTATACTCAGGTGCGGATCCAGGAAGTAGTTAAACAACGACGAAACAATCCGTTGTACTTAAACTAATTATTTTAGTCAGTGTAGCCTTAATTTAATTTTATTATTGTCACGTGTCTTCGTTCAAAGTGATCGAGCCATTTATACATGTATGTTTATGTCTGAATCTAAGTATTTGTGTTCATTGTGACCGAGACTTGTTTTTATTTTATTGTTGGAACCAAATTTATCACCGTGATGGTGGTGCTCTCGCTGGTAACAATCATCCTGGAGTGTGATCTATCATAACACACTGACAGAGGACGACTCATACCATGTGACGTGTTGGCTATCACGCCAAGTTTATTCCCGCTCGGTCCAATCTGTATAACATTGTGTGAGCCATGACCACATACCAGCACACTCCCACACCGATCTAAACATACTCCCCGCCCTCCCGATAACTCTGGATCAGTGAACCGTGACAGTTCTCTCCCCTGTCCGTCCAGGGCGACGACACCATTGAAGTAATCTCCGACATAAACAGTGTTGTTGTCATCACTTATAGCGATATGTTTGCAGGCCGAGAATATATCTCCACCTGATTGATCCTTACTGATCGTTTTTAAAAGTGTCCCAGATGTATCATGTACGTAAACATGCATGACACCATCTGATACAAACATCTCACCGCGACTGAACGCCAGGCCGTTACACTCATGATTCGTCTGTATCGTCCTAGTCGGCGTCATCTTACTTCCCGTGGAGACGACCTGTATGGTGTTGTTGTACAGAGTCACGGCGGCTTCCTGTGGACCTATCTCACATACTGCCCAGGGCCCGGCAGGCAGATCACACTGATCTATCACTTTGTACGTTGTACCGTGAAGCTGCTTCAGCTTCCCGTTATTCCATTCTGTCAGTAAAATATTACCTGACGTCATGATACAGGAACCATGTATATAACTGTCAGAATTGTCACCGCTGATCTCTACATTATAACTGTTTCTATTTGTCACTTGATGCAGGTTACTATTTGATTGTTCAATAAGTTTTCCAAGTGTGTTCAGCTTGTTCAGAAATGCTTCTATTGCGGAATCTTCTTCAAACTCGATATTTGCAATTTGCGTCGGTTTCTCTTCATCTTTGCGTAGTTTTTCAGTCTCGGACAGTTTCTGCTGACCTTTCTTCAGGCATACGAATTGTTGTGATTGATTCTTCTCCGCTGATTCGAGGTGTTGTTGACATGACTCAATATCTTTTAGCGCCGTGTTCATGGCTTCCATGGGTTTATTTATTTTGTCAGTAAGAACTTTAATGTTTGATTCAAATTCGTTAATTGTTGCTTTCTCCAGTTGATCGAGGGTTGTATTAACTTTCTGCCTCAAGTTTTTGATCTTGACCAAAGTGACGACTCTATTTTTGTTGACCTGTTCAATATCGTTTTGTCGGGATTGAACAAAATCTTTTAAACTAAGCTGAACTTTTATGAGATCTGTCTTGAGCCGGGTAATATCGTCTTCGTTATAAATGTTGTCTATTTCTTCGGGAATGTAGACCACATCTATACACGACTTGAAAACGGTTAAATATATTGGGATAAATAGTTTTGTCAATGAAAATTAAAGGATTGATTAAACGTGTTTTAAAATGCGTCATTCAGATAGAGTAATATTATACTGATAACATCTGTATTGGTAGCTCATCATACGAATCTATACAAAAACATGGCAATATATACGAAACTTATTAAAGTATTGTAGTTGCTGTAACTTTGGATTGTTGCCGTATTAATATTTTGATATATATTGCCCAATGGTGAGAGTTTAGAGAGAATGACAATATTGGGGAAACAATCAAATTATTTCTGTCAAATGAATAATACTGCTCAACAATATTGCAAGATGCGTTTGGTTATCTACCTTTATTAATATTGTAGATACATGTATGTGTTATATTTGGGACCCAACAAATCCCCTTCCTCTATCCCCGCCTGCCCACACACACACACACGCCCTCCCACCCGCACCCACACACGACCGCCAAAACATACACGCTCCACGCTACCACATGCGTACGCAAGCACGTACGCACGCACGCTCCACGCAACCACATACGTACGCACGCTAGCAAGCAACCACACACATACGCACTAACACACACACGTACGCATGTGCACACATATACGCGAAAATGACCACATACATTTTTGTCGACCACAAACATGTGTGTGCCAAAGAGGATGAAGGTCGACTATCTGTTAGAGCTATGCAATTTTCCCAACAAGAAAATAATATATTAAGAGATCGCAGACATACTTTGGTATTTGCATCATGTAATTATAATATCAAGTGAGAAATAAGTGAAAATGTAATTGCCGTGTGCACCTTTAAATGTTTTGTATCAAACCATCTAAATTATTTAAGCGTGTCAAATACGTATCCTATTAATTAAGATAAAATGTAGTCAGTCATAATACGTTTTACAAGAAACTACAATCGTATGCACACTTAATAATTCTGAAGTATTTAGACATTGTGTAATACATGTACAATTACTCGGATGTTATCATTCACATATCTTGTTATTGTATTTCAATACACTGCAATGTTGAAATCGAGTATACTCGTATTCACGCATCCAGGCAATATTTACAAATAAGAATGTATAGACATGACGAGATATGACCGTATAATCACGAGGAGATATGAACGTATAATCACGACGAGATATGAACATATAATCACGAGGAGATATGAACGTATAATCAAGAGGAGATATGACCGTATAATCACGAGGAGATATGAACGTATAATCACGAGGAAATAAAACGTATAATCACGAGGAGATACGAACGTATGGTCACGAGGAGATATGAACGTATAATCATGAGGAGACAGGAACGTATAATCACGAGGAGATATGAACGTATAATCACGAGGAGATATGAACGTATAATCACGAAAATATATGAACGTATAATCATCAGGAGATTTAAACGTATAATCATGATGAGATATGAACGTATAATCACGAGGAGATATGAACATCTAATCATGAGAAGATATGACCGTATAATCATGAGGAGATATGAACGTATAATCACAAAGTGATATGAACGTATAATCACAAGGAGATATGAACGTATACTCACGAGGAGATATGAACGTATAATCACGAGGAGATTTGAACGTATAATCATAAGGAGATATGAACGTATAATCACGAGGAGATATGAACATATAATCATGAGAAGATATAACCGTATAATCATGAGGGGATATTAACGTATACCCTTTAGGAGAAATGAGCGTATTTATTATGAGGAGATATGAACGTATGTATAATCACAAGGAGAAATGACCGTATAATCACGATGACATATGAACGTATACTCATGAGGAGATATGACCGTATAATCACGAGGAGATATGAACGTATAATCACAAGGAGATATGAACGTATCATCACGAGGAGATATGAACGTATAACCATCAGGAGATATGAACGTATAATCACGAGGAGATATAAACATATAATCTTGAGAAGATATGACATTATAATCATGAGGAGATATGAACGTATACTCCTGAGTGAGGAGAAATGAGCGTATCAATTATGAGGAGATATGAACATATAATCACGAGGAGATAACTATGAAGGTATAATCACGAGGAGATATGAACGTATAATCATTAGGAGACACGAACGTATAATCACGAGGAGAAATGAATGTATAATCACGAGGAGATATTAACGTATAATCATGAGGAGATATGAACGTATAATCACGACGAGAAATGAACATATAATCACGAGGAGATATGAACGTATAACCATGAGGAAATATGAACGTATAATCACGAGGAGATAACTATGAAGGTATAATCACGAGGGGATATGAACGTATAATCATGAGGAAACACGAACGTATAATCACGAGGAGAAATGAACGTATAATCACGAGGAAATATGAAGGTATAATCATGAGGAGACACGAACGTATAATCACGAAGAGAAATGAACGTATAATCATGAGGAGATATGAACGTATAATCACGAGGAAATATGAACGTATAATCACGAAGAGATATGAACGGATAATCACGAGGAGATATGAACATATAATCATCAGGAGATTTAAACGTATAATCACGAGGAGATATGAACGTATAATCACGAGGAGATATGAACGTATAATCACGAGGAGATATAAATCTATGATCATGAGAAGATATGAACGTATAATCATAAGGAGATATGAACTTATAATCCTGAGTAGAAATGAGCGTATCTATTATGAGGAGATATGAACGTATAATCACGAGGAGATATGACCGTATAATCACGAGGAGATATGAATGAATACTCACGAGGAGATATGAACGTACATGAGGAGATATGATCGTATAATCAAGAGGATATATGAACGTATACTCGTGAGGAGATATGAACGTATAATCACGGGAGATATGAACGTATACTCACGAGGAGATATGAACGTAAAATCACGAGGAAATATGAACGTATAATCACGAGGAGATATGAACGTATACTCACGAGGAGATATGGACGTATAATCACTAGGGGATATGAACGTTTTGTCAAAATAATGTCGTTGTTTTATAGCATAAATGTCTGTATATAGCAATTATTTTAATAACGATTAATAAACTCTATTTTTTTTTGCTATAATTATATAATATTAAACCAGCTATAAGTTATATTAGATAATTCATCATAAAAAATGAACGATATAATTATAATCAATGATTGAAATATATTATTCAAATATCATGAACCATTTTAAAGTAGGTGTTTATCTATATATAAGAGTCAGAGTTTTAAGGGTTTAAAGAAGGATGGTTTACTGCTTCGTACATGTAGCTAGTTTCTTTCGACGCAAGTTGCAAGAAGTCTGCTTGAGATTTTTAGCGTCGAAGTGTACTTGAAACCTCGGAGAAGCTTAATTTCGTTTGGGGGAAGAGTGCACTGCGACAAAGATTCTCTCTAGCGATAGGCTTTGGGAAGGCTTGTGTTTGAAACTCATAGGAATATTTATTGTGCAGGAACTTGGGAGTGTTTCATGCATAATACTTTAGTCTGATGCTGTAATTTGAAACCGTTCTCAAACATAACAGGTTAGTTTCGTGCTGGAACTAGATTTTTTATCTTAGTTCGAAGACATAGGTTTGGAACAGTCTCCAAACTTATAAGTGTATATTTATGCTGGAACTGAGCATCGTTCCAAGCATACAGTTTTGTTATTAGTTTGAAACCGTTCTCAAACAATAACTGTATTTACGTGCTGAAACTTGTATTTGTTTCATGCGCTTTCGTTTAGTTTGAAGATTAAGTTTTGAAACAGTCTTCAAACATATAGGTGTACTTTTATGCTGGATGAACAGTGTTCCAGACATACAGTTTTGGTTTGAGATTGAAACAATTCTCAAACGTATGCTGTCCAGACACGTTGTCTGAAGGCTGGTCTCATTATCAAAATAGTGTTGAACAATAGTTGGTTCAGCCCTACAAGGTTTGAAACATTACACAGTATATAGTTAATTGGTATGATCATTTGTCTGTATGAGTTCTAAATATTAGAATCATTTTATTATTCCTTTTGTTTGAAGTTAACTAATCATAAGGCAAGAAGCCTGAGGAACATTTATATATTATATAGTTTGAACAAAATTGTTTAACATAGTTTCAAGCTAGACTGTTTCACAGCTTAATCCAGTGAAGACACAGTCGCCTTACAGAAGATCCCGTTTTTAGTTCAAGATACCCACCCAACATCTTGACAATTTGGGGGCTCGTCCGGGATATTTCTCAGGAGGTTTAAAAAGCTGGAAGTTTGAAGCTTGTTTTATATATTTTTAAAAACGTGTGTTTGAAACACGTCTGTTCACCAAAGTTTATTTTTTATACTTACTTTGTGTTGCAAACATAGTCATGGACTATGACAAATGGATTTCGATGGGTGATCGAATGGAATTGTCGGGTTTAGAGTTGATTGCTTTTGTAGATAAGAAAGAGTCAGATTACATTAGTCGGGAGGAACGTATGCAAAAACGAGAAGATGAACGACGGCGGTTCGAAATAGAACAAATGGAAAAACAAGCAAGTTTGAAGCGTGAAGAACAAGAGCGTGAAGCAGGTTTGAAGCGAGAAGAACAAGAGCGTGAAGCAGGTTTGAAGCGAGAAGAGCAGGAACGTGACATTGTACTGTTGAAGCTCAGGGCTGAAACTGGAGTTAAAGACAGTGTTACGCATGAGAGTGGCTCTAAAGGTTTACGGCCCAAACTCCCAAAGTTTGAAGAGCAAAAGGATGATATGGATGCGTACATAGAACGTTTCGAACGCTTTGCTAAGTCTCAAAACTAGAAAGAAGAAACATGGGCAATTAGTTCGAGCTCATTGTTAACTGGGAAAGGACTTGTAGTATATACAAGTATGCCTCCAGAACATACTGGTGATTATCAGACTTTGAAAAAGGCAATACTTAAAATATACCAGTTGACAGAAGAAGGGTTTCGACTCAAGTTCAGAGAAAGCAAGCCAGATCATGGTGAAACAGTGTTTTAGTTCATGGCTAGGATAGATAGGTACTTCTGCAGATGGACCGAAATGGCCGAGATTTAAGCCTCGTTTGAAGGTATCAAAGACTTGATAGTTCGGGAACAGTTTGTTCGAACATGTTCGCCAGAACTGGCATTGTTTTTGAAAGAAAGAATGCCGAAAGACAGACAAGAGGTGACCAAGCTGGCTGAGCAGTATATCGAAGCACATGGAGGCACGATAACCTCAAACCGCTCCTCGAAGAGCAATGCTTCCTCGAACAGACATATATTTCGACCAAACCCTGCACCTGCGTTCAAACCATCAACTGGGCAACGTTCTGAGGTCAGGAAGAAAACGTTTTTTCTTTGTAACAAAAAGGGTCACATAGCTCGAGACTGTAGAGATGAGGACAAAAGAAAATCGAGTGGTACTGCAGTTGGGTTTAAAGAACCTTGGAAGGGTTCAAAAGATAATAAACAGCAGTCACAATATAACTGGAGGAGGACTGATAGTCAGAAGGAAAAAGCATATGAAGACAGCAAGGTCTCAGCTTTATGTATGACTATGTCAGTGGATGAAAGCCCATTCAAGGACTGTGTTGAAAATGGACAGTTGAAACTAGCAAATGGTAAATCAGTGCCGATACTTGCTGGAGGCTGTACAATAGAATCGCTCGGAGGCGATAGAAAACATGATCTCAAACAAGATTATGTTGGAGAGCAAAAGGTTAAAGTTTTGAGAGATACTGGATGCGAACTGGCAGCAGTTCGAAAAGATTTGGTTCGAGATGAACAGATGTTAGAGAAAAGATATGTCATTATAGCTATTGATGGCCGTGCAAGGATTGTCCCAGCAGCCAAAATTGAAGTTGATACACCATATTTTAAGGGTGAAATAGAAGCAATGGTGTTGAACTCATTGATTTGTGATTTGATAATTGGCAATATCAATGGAGTTTCAGATAGTCGAGATCAGAACTGGAAAATCAAAGATGAAACACAGTCTGTTTCAGATGAGGTTGTCGCTTCTGCAGTTATGACCAGAGCTCAAACTGAAAAGGAGAAGAAGCCCATCTCATCACTTAGTTCTTGAAGTTCAAGGCAATGAGATCAACATAGAACAGTTGAAGAAAGCTCAGAAAGATGATAAGAGCTTAAATAAAGTATGGGGATATGCCCAAAGTAAAAAAGAGATGACCACGAAGGGAGGTCATAAACACAGATACGATGTGAAAAAAGAAGTTTTGTATAGGTTCTTTTCACAAAGTCGGAATAACGACAGTAGTGAGTTGAAACAAATTGTTGTTCCAACACCTTTTAGGAAGCGAGTTATTACGTTAGCTCACGAGTTAATAGTAGGAGGTCATTTATCTGTACAGAAGACAGTTGACCGTATCACTACACGTTTTCATTGGCCTGGCATAACAAGTGATGTTTCAAGATTTTGTAAATCGTGTGACATATGTCAGAAGACCATACCAAAGGGTAGAGTAACAAAAGTTGGGAGAGATGCCCATTATAGATACACCATTTCACAGTGTTGCTGTAGATTTAATAGGGCCTATTGCGCCTATATCAGAGAAGGGAATCGCTACATACTGACTGTAGCTGACTATGCAACCTAATCATAAGGCAAGAAGCCTGAGAAAAATTTATATATTATATAGTTTGAACAAAATTGTTTAACATAGTTTCAAGCTAGGCTGTTTCACAGCTTAATCCAGTGAAGACACAGTCGCCTTACAGAGGATCCCGTTTTTAGTTCAAGATACCCACCCAACACCTTGACACGTATAATCACGAGGAGATATGAACGTATACTCACGAGGAGATATGAACGTATAATCGCGAGGAGATATTTACGTATAATCACGAGGGGATATGAACGTATAATCACGAGGAGATAACAATGAACGTATAATCATGAGAAGATATGAACGTATACTCACGAGGAGATATGAATGTATACTCACGAGGAGATATGGACGTAAAATCACGAGGAGATATGAACGTATACTCACAAGGAGATATTAACGTATACTCACGAGGGAATATCAACGTATACTCATTAGGAGATATAGACGTATAATCACGAGGAGATATGGACATATACTCACGAGGAGATATGGACGTATACTCACGAGGAGATATGAACGTATAATCGAGAGGAGATATTAACATATAATCACGAGGGGATATGAATGTATACTCACGAGGAGGTAACTATGAACGTATAATCAAGAGGAGATATGAACGTACACTCACGAGGAGATATGAATGTATACTCAAGACGAGCTATGGACGAAAAAATCACGAGGAGATATGAACGTATACTCATGAGGAGATATTAACGTATACTCACGAGGGAATATCAATGTATACTCATTAGGAGATATAGACGTATAATCACGAGGAGATATGGACGTATACTCACGAGGAGTTATGAACGTATAATCACGAGGAGATATGGACGTATACTCACGAGGAGATATGAACGTATAATCACGAGGAGATATGGACGTATACTCACGAGGAGATATGAACGTATAATCGAGAGGAGATATTAACATATAATCACGAGGAGATATGAATGTATACTCACGAGGAGGTAACTATGAACGTATAATCAAGAGGAGATATGAACGTATAATCACGAAGAGACACGAACGTATAATCATGAGGAGAAATGAACGTCTAATCACGAGGAGATATGAACGTATAATCACGAGAGGAAATGAACGTATAATCACGAGGAGATATGACCGTATAATCATGAGAAGATATGAATGTATAATCCTGAGGAGAAATGAGCGTATCTATTATGAGGAGATATGAACTTATAATCACGAGGAGATATGACCGTATTTACGAAGAGATATGAACGAAAACTCACGAGGAGATATGAACGTACACGAGGACATATGACCGTATAATCACGAGGAGATATGAACGTATACTCATGAGGAGATATGAACATATAATCACGAGTGATATAAACGTATAATCGCTAGAAGATATCAAAGTATATTCACGAGGAGATATGAACGTAAAATCACGAGGAAATACGAACGTATAATCAAGAGGAAATATGAAAGTATAATCACGAGGATATATGAACGTATACTCACGAGGAGATATGGACGTATAATCACGAGGAGATATGAACGTATAATCACGAGGAGATATGAACGTATAATTACGAGGAGACACGAACGTAAAATCACGAGGTAATATGAATATATAATCACGAGGAAATATGAACGTATACTCTAGAGGAGATATGAACGTATACTCACGAGGAGATATGGACGTATAATAACGAGGAGTTATAAACGTATAATCACGAGGAGATATGACGGTATACTCACGAGGAGATATGAACGTATAATCGCGAGAAGATATTAACGTATAATCACAGGGGATATGAACGTATACTCAAGATGAGGTAACTATGGACGTATAATCACGAGGAGTTATGCACGTATAATCATGAGGAGACACGAACGTATAATCACGAGGAGATATGAACGTATAATCATGAGGAGATATGAACGTATAATCATCAGGAGATTTAAACGTATAATCATGAGGAGATATGAACGTATAATCACGAGGAGATATGAACGTATAATCACGAAGAGGTATGGACCTATAATCACGAGAAGATATGAACGTATACTCATAAGGAGATATGACCGTATAATCACGAGGAGATATGAACGTATAATCACGAAGAGATATGAACGAATAATCATGAAGAGGTATTGACCTATTATCACTAGAAGATATGAACGTATAATCATTGTGGGATATGAACGTATAATCATGAGGAGATTTGACCGTATAATCACGAGGAGATATGAACGTATAATCACGAGGAGATATGAACGTATACTCATGGTGGGATACGAACGTATAATCACGAGGAGATATGAACGTATAATCATGATTGGATATGAATGTATAATCACGATGAGATATGAACTTATAATCTTGAGGAGATATGAACGTTTAGTCATGATGGGATATGAACGTATAATCACGATGAGATATGAACGTATAATCATGATGGGATATGAACGTATACTCACGAGGAGAAATGAACGTATACTCATGAGGAGATATGAACGTATAATCATGATGGGATATGAACGTATAATCATGAGGAGATATAAATGTCCAAGTATTTTTATATGAAACTTCAAATTTAAGAAATGGCGAACATTTACACAAATTTACTGGCAGCGCGTTAGTTTTAAATACATGTATCATAAAAACATTTTTGAAAATGAAAACAGACTAATACAGTTTACCAATAAAACAGATGAAAATAAATATGCTTTATATATTCTGATATACACATACACATAAACACATACACACATACACATATTTGACAACAACTTATCTGACTATAATGCCTTTCAACTTTTCACCACAGTTATACTCCTTCAAAATACAAACAAATGATCAGTTTGTATATGTACTGGGCCAGGCGTATTTTAATTAAATATTAAACGTCATGATAACAAAATGTTTTAGTGATAGTGTTCAAAGAAAAAATTATTTTAATGTTTATCTATTTGACCCATATTTTAACCCGTGTAGATAAGGGTAGGCTTACAAATATGGCCACGGTCTATTTCTGGATATAATAATATAATATATACATTTATTTCAGTGTACATACATTTTTGACAATATTTTAACCCGTATGTATCTGTCTCTGGATATTCCAAATGAGTCTCATGTCCTTTAAATACGTTATGTCAGATTCATTTGTATGGCTAAGTTATGAACCCCTGTGAGGTTCCAGGGCGCTACAGGAGTGGTGGTAATACTTGAATTACTGTTGTTATGGTACGTCGTAAACGACGACACTTTAAATAAATATTCGATTATCAATGTTAATGTCAATTTGTTAATGATCCATTTCTCTCTGAATGTAAGCGTCATACCATTGTACATATAGAACGTGAGCCTTGAATGTAATTCCTAGTTGGTGACGTAGACAATATATTATATTTGTAAACCGTAAAAACATTCAGTACATACTATTAACTCTCTGTCATGTTTTACTTTTTAAACAGTGAGTTCTCCATTGTGCAGGGAGCGAAATGGTCTAGTTAAACACCTTACACTGGCGGATCTAGGGTTCATAGAGTCCAAACCCTACCGTGATTTCTGAAATTTTGCTTATAGACAGCATACTATCTTGGACCCCACCCTTTAAAATTGCGGTTCCCACCTGAATAGACAATTACGTCATATAGATAAATATATTTTTAGAAATAATGTTCAATAACCAGTGTCCGCGTTTCCTTTGTCTTTCAAGGGCTGCGTTCAGTTCCGTTAAACATTTGATAACGTTAGCTAACATATTTTCCTGGACACTGGCTCAGCCTCGTGTTAGCGCGCAGTACGCGATAATTTTAGGGAACCAGGCATTAAATGTGTTTGCTGTTTAACGGTGCTGAATGCAGCCATGGCTTTACCGTTGGGGGTCACGGGGTCCATACTCCACTTGGGATTTGTAAATACAACATATTATCCTGGATCCCGCCCACAAGGCCGTCCTTCAAAAATATAGTGTGTTTGCCGTGGTTCTACCTACTCACTCAAAATTGCATCTAGCTAACTTTTTTATTGACTTTCAAACCGTTTAAATTTTTTTTTTCATGATTTCTGTACATTATTCTTTAAAACGACTATGCAAAATCAAAATTTGGCCAAAAAAATTACCTACCTACACAGGTAAAAATGCCACTATGTTTAACATATGTTTTGTCTAACATATGTTAAACATACATTTAACGTATGTTTTACATGCGTTTTGGTTAACATACGTTTCAAAACATACGTTTAACATAAGTAAAGAAATATATGATAATCAGAAACGCACGTTAAACATACGTTTACAGAAACATATGTTAAACGCATGTTAAACGTACGTTTGTCATACGTGATTCAATTCATATGTTTAACATACGTTAAAATGAATATATAATTATTGCGTTAAAATGCTCCACAGCACATGGCACTCACTATTTTTGGAATTATCACTTGCAGAGCCAGAGGCAGGGTCCAGTTTAAGTACAAGAATCATAAATATATGTCTGACAATCAAAAACATAGTAAAACATACGTTAACATCAACATACATGTATGTTAAACGCATGTGAAGCATACGTTTGTCATATGCGTCTCGATTCATACGTTTAAAATATGTTAAAAATCCTATATGATTATTGCGCTAAAATCTCCAACAACACTTAGGACATACTGTTTTAGGGAATATTACTAGCAGAGGCAGAGGCTAATTAAAAAAAAATCATATTACATATTATTCATATATGTTAACAAAACTATATGTAAACACATGTGTGTCATACATATGTTTAATCCAAATGATTTAATTCATTGACATGTATAACTGATACATCATCACAGCTGATACGAGATATAAAAGGAACCGGTAATATTTTCCCAATATTTAATTGTTTCTCTTAAGTAGTATAGCCACAATATAATAATCATCCAAGTATACACCATCTAGGTACGTGTAGTTAATGGTATGTGGTATCATGTCCAATATTTAATTAGTCCTCCTCTTCATACTTCACATTGCTGGCTAGTGCAACATATTGCATGTCTTTAATGAGCCTTTTGACATTTTTTATTTTTGCGCCTCCCGAGGACAGCAGATCAGATATCCAAATAATAAAAAAGCTGTCCTTCCACGCCTTATCATATCAGACTAATTGCTGGCATACTCGAATGTAACAGTTGAAACAGCTTCACACCTGAAATAAAGTATACAATATTCTTTAGTTTATATATATAACTAGATCTGTTTTATTGTGAAGCTGTCAAATATAATGGCATCTTTTATTTCCTTTTGTGAAATAGAGGGCCTCAATGAAGACCATATGAATTAACGAATATATCAAAATGTCAAGTATTACTTTCTTCTATAAACATTTGCATATAAATCAATACATAAAAACTAATTAATCAACCAAAATAGTAAATATCTTTTAAAAAAAATAATTAAAAAAAATAAACAGTAGATCTACCTGATTATCTTGGCCCTGTGACTTCTGTACAAGATGGTGCTTTCGGTTTTGCATTATCCCATTTTCACCTCTACCAAACGTGTATTCACATCGGTTCACTAACACACACTATGCAAGAACATGTTTATTTGAATCTTTTAATTACTTTTGACCGAGATAGGCCTATATGGTTCCACAGATTAAAAATTGTGAATCAACATCGATGTTTCCTGTTTCCTGGTATTTTTCAAGGTAAATGTCGGCACTGGCTTACTCAGACTAAATAAACCGTAAAGCAGCTAAATATGTAAAACTGTAAAATCTGAACATTTGAACAAAGATCATTTGCGGGATTGTTTATGATGAAGTCACTCACCTTTGAAGAAAAATAAGGTAAGTACAAGACTGTATAGGTATTTTTAAAATTAAATGTAAATCATGTGTAAAGTTTTCATATATATTTTCTATAATTTTTACTACAACAATATATTTTTTTCCAAAAAAAAAAAAAATGGGTGAACATCTTTAGGACGAAAATTGATTTGTGTGCTACTCTAGCACAAATTTTATGAATTGAGTCTATAATCTGACAAATTAACAATACTCGTCGTTTTAATGATATTTAGCGGTTAGTATTATGTTGATGTATATCAATGTAGTTATAGATATCAGTACGCTATGCAATTTGTTGAACTGGAAATATTTTCAGTTTAAACCATAAACCTTACCCCACCCACTGTGACTTTGTATGTTCAATAATTATTAAAGTTTGCAGTTTGCAATATTATTTCTATATATATGGCCCAAAATGTGCACTTCTGCACAAGTATGCTCATTTGTAACCCAATATATGTCTTTGGTAACTGTGGTTAACTGTGGTTACTTGCTATATATCTTTGGTAACTTTGGGTTACTAACTGTTTATTAATTTCTCTTACAGGCATTTTGTCTATTAGAAACCCACTATATGCTTTGGTAACTAGGGTTACTTTTTATATGTTTTTGGTAACTACAGGATTATTTGGTATCCTGTCCTTAATAAGCACAGGAAGTTATTACATAATCTTATGTTAGATTGCCCTTAATTAGCACAAGAGTGTGATATATGGCTCTCTATATGGCTCTCTGCAGTTGCACTGCCCTGGGGCAAATGTTTGTGATTTATGACTGTTTGGATCAATAATTTAAATAGCAAATCAAAATAAGCTTTTGATTGCACAGAAGCATGTTGGCTAAATGCTTTTAAAATCAAGCATAGTTTTCTGATGATTCTATAAGTGCACAGATACATGTAGGCTAAATGTTTTTAAAATCATGCATAGTTTTCCGAGGATTTTATAAGTGAGTTCAGAAAAAAATAATCAGACACTTTTAATCTGATAGGCCCAGTTCAGGTCATTGTACGTTACATTGTTGTTTGCGTCATTTTTTAACATGGTATACACTCTTTTGACAACAGAATTATTATCAAATTTTAAAATACGAATCCAATAACGAATCATATTTATTTGTTTATTTATCTTTTTCTTGTATATATCTTTGATTTTACTAGTGTTATTATATGAGATAAAATGAGAGAGAGAGAGAGAGAGAGAGAGAGAGAGAGAGAGAACTTGATAAATTGGAATATAGTTTTTGTGTTTTTTTTTCTTTTTTCTTGTATATATCTTTAATTTATTAGTATTGTTTTAAGAGATAAAATGAGAGAGAGAGAGAGAGAGAGAGAGAGAGGGAAAGAGAGAGAGAGAGAGCGCGATGTATATAATTATATTCATTTCAATTTCTATAGCCATTCTTATTCAATTGAATTATAAATCATCAGTGTGTTTTGTCCAATTTATTCCCCCCAAAACAGTTACTTTCATTAACAATCATTGATTATTATATGTGTACTATGTAATTCCCGTTATGAGCCATTTTTTCAATAACAATCCCGTAGTAATTAATATGTGCATTTAAAATTATATAATAACTATTCAGTATTTTACTTTTTCATTAGAAATATAAAAAAAAATGATATAATATATATAATAAAAGTGGGGCCGGATTAACCATGCTAAATGGGGCCGGATAAACCAAGGACGTTTTATCCAGGGGCCAGATTGGTGGTGGGACGGATTTGCATGGGGCCGGATAGTCCATAACTCTTCACACTAACGTCACACAATTCATCATCAGCAGCAGCATTATCACTATTCTTACTAACATCACACATATCATCATTATCAGCAACAGCAACATAACCATTAACACTTATATCACACACTACATCATCATTAGCAGCAGTAAACACCACCACTCACACTATTAATCACACTAATCATCTGCAGCAGCACAATCACTTTCCACAATTACAACACCTAACACAGCATCCCCATTCACACTAACGTCACTCACATCATCACCAGCAGCAATATCACTATTTACACTAACCGCCCACACATTAACATCATCATCAGCAGCAGCAAGGACTTGTATAGAAGGAAAGGAAACTTGCACCTCCTGACTTAATATTGATGAAATATCACACAAAGGATTCATAGTTTGCCAATTAATCATTCCTAATTCACAGGCAACTGATGTCTTGTACATAAACAACAGATTTCTTGTACATTAAGTGTAATTTGTATGTAATCTTAGATGTTTAAACATGTTTCAATCATGTAAAATGATCTTGAATTAAAGGTATTGAGTGGCTGAAATTGGAACCAGGAAAATCCGGCCCCATTCCAAAACGGCCATGGAGAATCCGACCCCAAAATTATCCGGCCCCATTTAGTATGGTCCATCCGGCCCCGCATTTTTTTTATTTTTTTTTTAGCAATATTAGGGTTATTTATCATAAAAAATACATACATAATATGTATATGCTTACATTTAAATATTTATGAAATACACATAAACACGGTAAACTTAATAATTTGTGTCGCACATCAACAAATCAACAGTTTTTTTCATACATCACAATTATTGAAACTGTGGAAATGTAACATTGGAAATCAATTTGCTTTTGATTTTGTAAGATAAATATGCATTATTTTCAACATACTATAGATGATGGCAGACCAATACTTTTTTAATTATGCATGTGTAAATAAACTGTAAATAAAGAATACAGTAATCTATTTGCCTTTGAGAAAAACACACATCATTCTAACATAAATCTACATTTTCAACATGAGATATTGCAAACAAAATTGAAATACGAAGTATAGATACAATCTTTAAATTGTACACCTTTGAAATACTCGTATCAAATATAATCTATTCTGTTCATTGTGTCTATGATCATCTCAATTTATCAAATAGCTAGTTATTTACATCACAATATTACAATCTTGAATTAGTTTTTCAACGTACAAACACATTCATTAATATATGATCATACACTTACTGCAATATTTGCACAGTAAGGTTTAGTTCACTGTTGTGTCCCATAGCAATTTGAATCATTCGCATTTACATACACAAATCACGTGACTGTCTGCTGAACTTTGAACTGACTGTCTACTGAATTTTGAACAGAGAGCTATTATGTTACAACACGATATGGGTGATATAGAAAAATACCTGAAACTATATAAATAATTGTTAACGCTAGTGATAATGCGGTATTTTAACTTAAACTATCATAATTAAAATACGATTGACAATTTTGCCTCAGATTACCACAAATATTCAAAATAGAATGCACTTCAATCATTTACAAAATATCTTTCAAAAATAAAGACTCATTTAAAGGTTTGCATAAATACATGCCATTTTACAAACCAATCCCTCAACATGACACACTCAATAGATATTAACACGATACATTGGGGGTATATATACAATTACAGTACAATTGTATTGAATGAATGCAAAAACCTTTATATCAGTTAAGATGTTGACTTGCTGTTCACTAAAATTAACTGCATACTTTCGTATTACAGTTTCCTAAAGAATATATAGATATATTTTAAACTTATTTATTTTACTTCGATTGTAAAACAAGTTCTTACAATTTGAACAACTCACACACGAAGCATTCCTGGGTAGAACCAGTACAAAGTATATGTGGAAAAAGTGTCATGCTCAAGGACACCACACATAGCCGTATCTGCCCCATTTCAACTTTGTTACCAACCCAAAGACCCTCACCACTAACCCCAACACCCCATCCCCGCCCATCTTTATTTTATTTTATTTAAATTTTGTTTTTGTATTAAATCAAAAACTTTGCCCCTTTTCAACTTTGTTACCGACCCCAAGACCCTCACTCTTACCCAACCCCGATCCCTGCACATTTTTTTATTTTTATTTTTTTTTAATTTTGTTTTGTTTTAAATTAAATACTTTGCCAATTTCAACTTTGGTACTGATCCCAAGGATATTCCCCACCACCCATCACCGCCCACTTTTTCATTTTTTAAATTTTGTTTTGTATTAAATCAATTACTCTACGCCATTTCAACTTTGTTACCAACCCCAAGATCTTCACCCCTACCCAACCCCTAACCCTGCCAATTTTTTTTCTTTCAAATTTTGTTTTGTTTTAAATCAAATACTTAGCCCCAATTTCAAGTTTGTTACTGACACCAAGGACTAACCCCCATCGCCCCCCCCCCCCCCCCCAATCGCCCATTTTTTTCTTTTGTTTTGTTTTACATTTAATACTATTCTGCCCCTTTGTTACCAAACCTAAGACCCCCCACCCCCTCCATTTGTTTTCTTAAAAAAATGTTTCTGAATTGAATTAGATACACTGTCCCATTTCAACTTTGTTACCAACCCCAAGACACCCTCCCCCTCCAACAATTTTTATTGTATTAAAACTAAACAGCCCTGTTTATTATTACATCCCCACATCCACACCCAGATTTAAAAAAAATGTATTTAATGAAATACATTTCAGCTGAAGTACTGGCTAGCTAGCCTTAGCCAGATATAGACATAATGTATATTCTACCCTAACCGTCCCACTTGCACATACATGTATCTACTATTTTGCTAATATAAAATATGCTTTTATTCTTACAAATACATCTGCTTTTCTGATGGTACATTATAATATACTGTTCTGTGATCAGCAAGGCTAGAACAGTTGAGTTAACGTTTTTCTTCGACTTCTCAACATTTTTTGGCGATCAATCACAATCATGTTTAAAAAGTTTACTTCACCGACTTTGACTAAGTAAAAGAGTTGGAAAAAAAGCGTCTGCATCCGCTTGCGGTGCTCTTGTACACTTGTATAGTATATAAGCAATAACATGAAACCAGCATAACGTGACCCCCAGTCGCCATTGCACAAATAATGATTGTCGGCTTCTGCATAGGGTCTGTTTAACAAAATTTGGGAGCAAGTTAATCTCAGAAACAGACACGGAGTACATTCTTACATTAAGTGGATAAATAGATATATTAAGATATTTACTGGCAGTGATATGATTATTCTCTAGCACAGTGAAAATAACAATCTCAGAAACTGCATGTGACAATATATCATGGCGATTGTAATTCTCAGACACCATTAAATTCAATTTTCAGACACAATGGCAGTGTTGTTGTCAGGCAGTGATGATATGATTCTCGGGCACAGTGGTAACTTAATTTTCGGAAAACAGTCAGTTTACTTTTTAAAATAAAAAAAATGTTTTGAAATACAGAAAAACAAGAATACATCTCAGCAACAAAATCATAATTACGAAACTTTCACCCAGAAAGCGGGATAAAGGCCACTGGCCATGTCCCTGGGATCAAACCTGCATCCCAGCTGTCATGTGTCGGACATTATATCATTCATTCATTATAAAAGCAAGCATGATTAAATTTGTAAAATATTAAAATACCCCTTTAGCTTAATTAAGACAACTTCAATGATAACTGATAACTTTCCCACTTAAATCAGCGGTAAGAGACGAATGATAATGAGATGCATTGTCGTATATCAACCATCACGGAGATTGTGGCCGGGCGGGGATTCGAACTCATGACACCTGGATTTATAGTCAGACGCGCTAACGATTGAGCTAATCGGGCCCGGCAATGGGTTGACAGAGACTATTTAAATAATATTGAAAATACCTTAAATAGCTTTTTTTTTGTCTTGGAGGACCTAATTTATCTGTTTCTTTCTCATTAACAAAAGACCACATCATAAGATTTTGATTTCATATACTCTTTTATATAAACTTTAATGCATGGTTGAATGGTATTTTTTTACATAACAATTTGTTAATTATATTGTGTAATACAACACAGAATATTTGCAATATTAAGCAGACTATCTATATTTGTTTAACAGCAGGCACTTTAGGAAATCACTCTTCAATATATATTTTCGTCAGGTTTAAATATTATATTCTTTTGGCAAAATGGAGTCAGTGGGCATATAAAATTCATGTAATGTCAGTCCCCTTTTTGAAACCTCCGTTTCAAAGTGACACTTAACATCCATTTTAAAAATAGAATATCGGGAGAAAAACAGTATTTATATAAATGTCTGAATTTTTAAATGGATAAAAAACATCTCATTATCATATAAATCCAAATCCACCAAGAGTGACAAAATCAATATATAAATTGGAGTGATAAACTTGAAACAAAATCCCAATTCTAAAAATAGATATTTCTTAAATACTGCTTGACAAGCTTCACATCGTCACTTGGACTCTTTCTAAGATGAACAATTTTAACTGGACTGAATTGTGCAGAAGTGCACATTTTGTGTCATATCATATATGGCCCAAAATGTGCACCTCTACACAAGTATGTCCATTTGTAACCCGCTATATGTCTTTGGTAACTATGGTTAACTGTGGTTATTTGTTGTTATATATCTTTGGTAACTTTTGGTAACTAACTGTTTATTAATTTCTCTTACAGGCATTTTGTCTATTTGTAACCCACTATATGCCTTTGGTAACTAGGGTTACTTTTTATATGTTTTTGGTAACTACAGGATTATTTGGTATCCTGTCCTTAATAAGCACAGGAAGTTATTACATAATCTTATGTTATATTGCCCTTTATTAGCACAAGAGTGTGATATATGGCTCTCTATATGGCTCTCTGCAGCTGCACTGCCCTGGGGCAAATGTTTGTGATTTATGACTGTTTGGATCAATAATTTAAATAGCCAATCAAAATTAATTGATTGCACAGATACATGTAGGCTAAATGCTTTTAAAATCAAGCATAGTTTTCTGAGGATTTTATAAGTGAGTTCAGAAAAAAATAATCAGGCATTTCTGGTTTTTAACATTCATTAAGGAATTTCTTCTATTGTCCCTTACTTTCATTGTGGACACAACTGGTTAAGTCCATATCTACTTCTTATGTTACTTAATTTTTTTTTAAGGAGAGTATTATCTATGTTTTAAGTGGTGGATTTAGTTATCTACATGTTGACAGGTATTAAATTATAATATTTTTAAAAATATTTTGTTATTGTGATCTCCATATAATTCTGTTGTACTGTACAGTTTACCAGAAGCACCAACACAAACAAACACTGTACAGGTAGATGAGAGAAAATATATAATACAATTGAATTGTTCTTTCACCTTTTTTATATTTTAATATATGGATGCTTTTAAATGATTGAATATTTTCACACTAACATCACACAACAACATCATCAACAGCAGCAGTATCATGACCATTTACACTAGCATCACATACATAATCATTAGCAGCAGCAGCAGCAACATCACCATTCAAACTAACATCACACATATCATCATCATCATCAGCAGCAGCAGCAGCAACATAGCCATTCACACTAACGTCACACATTACATCATCATTAACAGCAACATAACCATTCACTCTATTATCATTCATCATCATCATCAGCAGCAGCAAAACAACTTTCCACAATAACACTACCTACAACAGCATCACCATTCACACTAATGTCAAACATATAATTATCAGCAGCAGCAGCAATATCACTATTCACACTAACATCACACATGTCACCATTATCAGCAGCAGCAACATAACCATTCACACTGGAACCTGGATAATCCAACCCCACTCCAAAATGACCATGGAGAATCCGGCCCCTGGACAATCCGGCCCCATTTAGCATGGTCAATCCGGCCTTACTTTTTATTTATTTTTTATATAGCAATATTAGTGTTATTTATTATATTAATACATACATAACAATTATTATATACATAAAATATATAATGCAGTTATTACTCATTACAATATTAATGAAATAAACATGGTAGCAAAAACATTTGCGTTTGATTGAAAGTGTATCGTTTAAACGATTAAACAAAAGACTAACAATGAATATCAGTTTGATTACAAATATCTAAACACCAATACAGACGTCGCACATTACATGGTAGCGTTAAACTTGATAATTTGTGTCGCACATTGTAATAACAAGTATACGTTTTTTTTAATGTTTAAACAATTAAGTTAACGATCGTACTGGTTAGTAAAATTAAAGGTAAACTTGATTACTTGAGTCGCACATTGTGCAAACAATTATTTGAACAAGGAAAACAATTTGCGTTTGATTGAAAGCGTATCGTTTAAACGATTAAACTAAAGATGTAACAATGAAAATCAGTTTGATTACAAATATCTAAACGCCAATACAGACGTCGCACATTGTGCAAACAAATAAACATGTTTTTCATAGAACAACAACTTTTATTCAGCATAAAGCAAAATTACAGTGCTTCTAGCCTACACAAATAATTCATAATAGGTACATGGAATAAGAGTTATTAACTTCAATAAAGAGAAGCTAATAATGTCTACAATATGTTAATATTGGTGAATACTTTTTTTATCTTTGATATTATTAATATTATAATAGTTCTTGTCTTAATTTATTTGTAAAGTAAATAAGTTTTGATAGATTTAAAACGTCTTTCTTTTTATTGGATAGAATAATTATATCAAATTTGTTTAGGTTAGGCCAGCTACAGAAGTATGGTTTTAAATATTTTCTATGAAGATCTCTGTATGTTGGGCATACTAACAGAAAGTGATATTCATTTTCGACAACATTTGAATTACAAAATGTGCATAGTCTGTCATTTCTAGGTATGTTGCTATAGAGACCGTGTTCTATTTCCAAATTATGTGACGATAATCTAAATCTACTTTAAGCAATTTTGAATTTCTTTTCTTGTATGGTATCGAGATATGATTCAAGAGTAAATTAGTGTTTAAAACGACAGTATGTACTTAGCCTTGACGAGTTATTTATGCTACTGTACCAAGTTTGGTGGTATTGGTAAATAATTCGTTGATTTATTGAATCAAATTGTATATCATAAGTATGTTGATTTATCCAAATATTTGATAATCCTAGGTTGTCAAGAATACTTTTAATCTGATAGGCCCAGTTCAGGTTATTGTACGTTACATTGTTGTTTGCGTCATTTTTTAACATGGTATACACTCTTTTGACAAAAGAATTATTATCAAATTTTAAAATACGAATCCAATAACGAATCATATTTATTTGTTTTTTATCTGTTTCTTGTATATATCTTTAATAGTATTGTTATTATATGAGATAAAATGAGAGAGAGAGAGAGAGAGAGAGAGAGAGAGAGAGAAAGAGAGAGAGAGAGAGAGAGAGATGTTACTTGATACATTTGAATATAGTTTTTGTATTTTTTTTATTATCTTTTTCTTGTATATATCTTTGATTTTATTAGTATTGTTTTTAAGAGATAAAATGATAGAGAGAGACAGAGAGAGACAGAGAGAGAGAGAGAGAGAGAGAGCGATGTATATAATTATATTCATTTCAATTTCTTTAGCCATTCTTATTAAATTGAATTATAAATCATAAGTGTGTTTTGTCCAATTTAATCCCCAAAAACAGTTACTTTCATTAACAATCATTGATTATTATATGTGTACTATGTATTTCCCGTTATGAGCCATTTTTTCAATAACAATCCCGTAGTAATAAATATGTGCATTTAAAATTATATGATAACTATTCAGTATTTTACTTTTTCATTAGAAATACCAAAAATAAAAAAAAATATAATATATATAATAAAAGTGGGACCGAATTAACCATGCTAAATGGGGCCGGATAAACCAAGGACGTTTTATCCAGGGGCCGGATTGGTAGTGGGCCCAGATTTGCGTGGGACCGGATAATCCATAACTCTTCACACTAACGTCACACAAATCATCATCAGCAGCAGCAATATCACTATTCATACTAACATCACACATATCATCATTATCAGCTGCAGCAACATAACCATTCACACTTATATCACACACTTCATCATCATTAGCAGTAGTAAACACCACCACTCACACTAATAATCACACTCATCATCAGCAGCACACCTACAACAGCATCCCCATTCAGACTAACGTCACACATATCATCATCAGCAGCAATATCACTATTTACACTAACAGCTCACACATTAGCATCATCATCAGCAGCAGCAAGAACTTGTATAGAAGGAAAGGAAACTTGCACCTTTTGACTAAATATTGATGAAATATCACACAAAGGATTCATAGTTTGCAAATTAATCATTCCTAATTCACAGGCAACTGATTTCTTGTACATGTATATACACATAGTTTTAGCACCATGGTAAAATGAATTATAACAAAATAATGCGCAACATGAAACATTGCCGATATAGGCAAATGGTTTAGCTTGAAACAGGTGGTGAATCAACAAAGCATGTTCAGTACATGTTTTGTTGTGCATTGTAACGCGTAATTCGTGCACCTTGAAACCCTTCTATATTGCATCAGTTTATTGACGACTCATCCGAACAGGTGACTCATCCGAAACGGAGCTGGTTTCTTCAGTGACAGAAAAGAAGGCTTGGCCGATGTTAACATTGATGATACATTATTACTAAACCAACTTGACTTGAATACTTCCAAAATTCTACCTTACAGCAGTGAAACATAGGCGTGGTCTCTATTCGATGACAGGCTGTTACAGCCCCAGATTGACAGGAATATTTGAAGAACAAGCAATGACTCATTACAATATGCATTAAAGTGTTTGGATTAAAAATAGTACTGAAACCATAATCTATTACAAAAAGGCGTGGCTTATTTCTGATGACGTATTGTTACAGTGCTAGAATGACAGAAATATTTAAAGAACAAGTACACGTGGCAGAGACTCATAACAATTCAATACAATTATTGGAATATAAAAAGTATAAATACTAGAGAAGTTCTTCAATATACACATATGACCGTCACCTACTGTCCTACAAAGTTTGTGTAAAACGCAACAATTTACAGATTTACATTTCCGAGGTAAGTGAAGCAGTTACATACACTTATTAAAGTTGCTGGTGATTTTAACTTTGTTTAGGTTTTGAAAGACATTACTTTATAATTATATCTATTGCTTTTAATGAATGATTATATATCAAAGACTTATAATATTTGAATGTTTATCATTGATTAAGTATTTTTTTTATTTCAATTTTGATTATAGATACTTATCCTTTTTAAAAATATATTTCTTTATAAATATATTAATTGCTATCAATGTTCAATTAAATAGTAAAGATTGATACTATTACAATGGTATATTCATTAGCAATAATAGAAAAAAAAACATGACAGTTGTTTAACAGAAGTCCAAATTATAAACGTAAGTGGGGCGGTAGTGTTGTAGATAAAATGATGGCCGTTTACGCCAGAGTTTGCAGGTTCGACCCCCAAGCTTGGCATAATGCTTCCCACAATTAAAAATACTCAGTACTTGTTTTACCCAGGAAGCGGACCAGAGAACAGTTCACATAATCTTTGAGATGTCTTCGTAATGGAACTATAATACATTAGTTTAAACTAAATTATAAGCATCAACATTTTAGCAATATATTAGCTACAAACTATAAAATCAAAGTCAGCAAATATAACTTCTATTTTATTTATGTTATTAAATATTTTACAATACATAAAAATATAATAAAGACATCAATTAAGTAAACAAATGGTAAACTAATTACAGAATAATATAATACAGCTTTATAATACCTGTACATTTATCATGTTTGCATCAGAAAATGTATATTACTAAGATCAAACAAGCAGTATTCATCGTAGTATCTTAATTTATGATTATATACATGAACCAATAGCACATCAATTTATTTGAACATAACAATACTATGAATTATTTAACAGTATTCCATTTTTGTTGTAAACATCCAATTTATCATTTCTAAGTACTATGTCGCTTCTTCTTACCTTTATAGTTAACATTATATAAAGAAGTTGTAGATTTGGATTGTTTTTTATATATATATGATTGATGTAAGGATTACAAGTTTATAATTATTTTTAGTTAGATGATTAGGAGTGCAACAATGTTGTAATACATAGTGAACGGAAAGCTTTTCATATTCTATAGACAATCTCAATGCGTCGTATTACTTATACTTTCTCTCTATTTCCTCCCTTAAGGAGGTTATGAACATGAAATGTTAACTAAACAATATGAAATGCACAAATTATACAGCATTCAATTTGAACAAGTATATATGTTTACAGGGAACATAAAACAAACATTATATACATATAAACATATATTATGAAATATAATGATAAATAATCAAATGGCATTTTTTACACATAATTTTATGTATAGTAAAGTATCTGTGCATGCAAACAGATTTACTTTCCATTTTTGCTATTTCTTAATGTGCTTGGTTATTCTAAAATGATTTACCTTAAAAGTCATACACTTTGTTAAGTAAATAAAAAAGGAAGTAAATTTTTTTTTGTTAAACAACCGCAGAAACTAGAAAGCTAATTATTTTGTTAAACGCAAGATATTGTTTTTTGGACAAACCTCTGCTGTCGCTTCGTTCAATACTATATTTATGGTGTACAACACATCACATTCAACGGCTGAAAAGTATATATATATGTGTAATATGCCATGTGGATTTATTTTATAATGTATATTGATTTGTTTATATATCGAGTAATCAAAATGTACTATTCATTCATAGTATTATTGTATAGTTACATTGACAATTACTCTTTTATGCTGTTGCGTATTTCTCTGATACACGTAAACCAGTATATGAACAGTACAATATATATGCAATTCAAATAATAGCAAATCATATCCAGATTAAATCAATATGAACTATGAAATTTTATTCAATACAAAATACTAAAAAGCCTATCAGTACACATAAGAATAATGTCAAAAGCATCATATAATACACGTAAACCAGTATATGAACAGTTCAATATATATGCAATTCAAATAATAGCAAATCATATCCAGATTATATCAATATGAACTACGAAATTTTATTCAATACAAAATACTGAAAAGCCTATCAGTGCACATAAGAATAATGCCAAAAGCATCATATAATATCACTAACACGTAACACCAGAATCGAATAACAATGTATCAGTTATCACTAATTATACGTGTACCTATCAACAGAACAGAACAGAACAGATATTATATTTCAGACCTGTACATAAATACATCGTCATAGTAACATAATTACAACACATAATATCACGTAAAATATATTGTTAATTAATACATTATTTGTACCGCCAATTTCCTTTCAGTAAATTCATTTTTTTTCTTATTACCATATCAAAGTAATACATGAAATACTTTTAAGTCATCAACTCTTAAAAATAAATGGATGAACAAATTTATCAAATATTTAAATGATTTTCTTTCATTGATTCATCGATTGTTTCCAAAAATAGATAAAAGATATTCAATATATTTACATATCATAATAACGTTTACAATGCTGATTATTCATTTCAGAGATTTTCTAATATACTGAGCAAACCCCAATATAATACTTTTGTCCATTGTTTTAAGCAATTCATTGAGGTTGTACATGAATGGTCTTTAAAACATGTTTATTTATAAACGTCTTTCTAAAATCACTGTAGCAAGGACAGATGCCAATAAAATGGTAAAATATACATGTATCTTCTTCCTCAGTTTTGTTACAACAACGGTGTACACACTGAACAGATGTGTCATTTACGTTTGGTCTGGACTGTTATAGTCAGACGATTATTTACGGTATTGAATTTAAGACAGAACGAAGTGTTTTCAAATTTTACACAGTTTGTGCCACACAGGATACAGTGTGCTGAAACTTGAAAACAGTGCCGACACAAAATAGAACAGGTAACCCATCATGAAAATTTATTAGCAAGATATGTGAACAAATGAACATCAGTTTGTCTCTCTTAAGATAGATTAGACAAGTTAACAGCAAGATAAACATACCGTGTAAAATATTTACTTTACAATACAACGATGAACAGTTCATAGCTAAATTAGAAAATAAGTGTGAAAATAGTCATTGCATCAATTAAGTAAGCAAGTAATTTCGTCACTCATTAAGGGTGTCTTAATTGACAAAGCCGATCTCCCTTGAGGTACACGTTTGAAGTAAATCATTAAAAGTTAATACCAGGAGAGATTATATATACTACACAATTGAAGATAATAGATGAAAATGAAATATTACTGGCACTTTGCGTAGTAATACATGCTAGAGTAGATATGACTAGGAAGTAGGGCGGAGATTGTGTAGTCAACGACTCCGAAAAGTTTCGCAATAAAAAACTCCACAAAAATGCAACTGTACTTACTTATTTACACAAAGGGAATAAAGAACAAAGATCGGGTTCAAGATTTACAGGTCAACGGTAAAAAGGCACTTATCCTATAAGGATTCTGATTGACTCAATAGTTGATATCACGCCAGTTGCATGTGTATACTTATCGCAAAGTGGTCAGTTTACCTTGACGTCGTTTTAGATTAACTTAAACATACATGTACAAATTGTATTCACGCGATTCGCCTATGTAATCTGCATTATAGCTTTGCAACACATTCCACTTCACAGACGCATGTTCAACACAAAATAGACTGGTTTGATATTAGAATGCAATAAAACTGGTTATGTAAAGTTAGACCAGTAATGGTAAGGAATATAAACAGATTGATAACAGTTTCACAATACAAATAACTGTTTTATGCAATATCAACAATTCATATCTTTCTTTGAATTTTGGCGTAAAATTGTCGATCTTACACGAAAATTGTTTACTTCTAGTATTTAATTAAAACTAATACATAGATACATGCAGATAATAATTATAATTGTCCTGGAAAAGGTAATAATAAACCTGGATTTAACTGTTTGGCATTTTTAAAAACAAATCATTTCGGCCGAGTGTCAATTTGTTTCCATTGTTGAAATGAAATATAGAGTTGATTAAGTATTTTGAGATAGTACATGAATACAATTTGCTTAAGATCTCACAAAATACACTCTGCTACCCATTCTGATGAAAATTTAAATAAAAAATACACTTCATCTCATAATTGGAGAAAATAGCTCTTAAAATATGCCATAGCAATTGCAAAAATAACTATTTTATTCTAAATGAATATATTTGCATAAATATTAAGATTATACTTCTTTAAAAGTTTATATTCACGTTAAGTTGCAATAAACAATTATTGTTACCGGTATGAATATTTGATATATATTGAACATAATACAAAAGACAATTGGCAGGCATATCCGTAAATGAGGGTGCCATTCGAAACAATGTCTGTTAGCAAAATATTGCGTAGTGGCACTGACTGGTGAAAGAAACTCTGTCGTCGATTGATACTGATCATAAGTTTATCCTAGCTGTCTTTATTGAAAACCGACCTTTCGCTTACTTCATTGTCTTTTCCTTGACCGAGCTGTCAAAACGTTTGAAATTGGTGCGCATTAAAATTATAGAAATCTTTCTAAATATTTGATTTTTACTAGATCCGTGTCAATTTAATTTGCCCCTAGTCAATTTCATTTTTTTATTAATTAAAAACTATATGTCTTTGCTCCAAACTAAATCAACAGTGTTATTCGTCATAATTTACTTTGTTATCTTAAGTGTTTGAAAGAAAATCCAGCTATTTCGAGTCCATTAAACAATCTTTCAGATGTATCTAAAATAACGTTAGATGGTCAGTAAAGTGTGTTATTTTGTATACTGTATTATCTAGTTTAATCTCTTGATCATTATTATTTGTGAATCTTAAATCTAATATATAGTGTTTTATATAAATATATAAGGGGACAGGGAATTGCCTTGCCTACAACCGCTTTCAATGTTCGTGAAAGACGACAGATTGTCTCCATAATTTGAAATAACAGTAATCCTGGCATATGGCTTACCTCTAAATAATACAGTATGTGATAAGTTAATAGAGTAGTTTTGCCTATAAAACGACTGTAATAGTCTCTCTGATACATGTAACTGGACATGTGATATATGCACAAGTCTTGGTTTGTGTTTAATATGTTTTATCCACTTAATCATTCATACACAAACTATCTGATAATTAGTGGACGGGTCTATAATTATACTCATGAATATGTAGCTGTATATGTTAACAATTCTATATTCACGTACTAAAATCCAGTTTAATCTGTATTCATAAGTTTATATAAAACAGTTTTATTCTGTTACATTTGTACCTGCCGCAGCTGAATCTATTGTTGAAATAGCCGTTTGGAAGACAGATTTTAGAAAGTGTATTTCTGTATCTTATTTCGGTATAACAGTACCGATGCCTAATCTTTGAGTTATAAAGTGTCTCCTATTATATATTAACTGTAGTTGCGGGTTCTAAGGACAAAATGTGGTACGACCAGTAACAAAATATGCTACTTTGTATCTTAAACCCAAATATATGTTAACAAGAGCACCCAGCCTCACGCTTCCCACGCCGTTATATAAAAGACGAGATCATGGAAATAAAGTGGTCCCATCAGACTATTCCCTGGTATTTGCGCGAGCATACATATGTGTATGGTGTGAAACATAAAACTAAATGCTGACATATATTTATTTATGTAAACAGGGTACGTAACGCCGAAGAACAAATATGAGAACGTTTCTAGTGTGTACCGTACTTATTGTTTTATGTGGCACCTATATGGAATGCCAGAAAGGTAAGTTACCTAAAGCTCAACTTGTTGCTTTGTCCAACACGTTAAATGAAACAAATGAACTGCTGCAAACACTAATCGGTACATATGGGGAATTTATTCAAAGTAAGACATATAAAAAGGTATTCGTGTTATTTTTTAATTAAATTTCATTAACCTATTACTTAACAGTAGAGGTTACGTATTAAATGAAATAAGTTGATACGCTAGTACTAAAGGTGATTAAATGTGATTAAACTACATGTGTTTAAATAAAACAAACATGTTCACTCTCAAAAACTATTTTTGTTTTAATTTCGACCACAAACTGGTTATTAAATAAAACTGTCTGACTTGACGGTTGCGATTTCGAAAGAAAATATACTTTCATATGAAACATTATTCATTTAATTAATTTGGACTAATAGTATGTCTCAACAATAATATGTTTTTCAATCAAACAGAAACCTTTCATTTCGATGAATTTTGAAAATGAGAAATAAAGAAGGAAGATTATTGAAATTTGTTTCAGAAAATAAAGACGCAGCCGATAAGCATAGATTTCATTTAATATTCAAGATACGATGAATCTTAGACATAATTACAACTACTCCAACTAATACTACCACTACTACTACTACTGCTATTAATACTACTAATATTACTACTACTACTACTATTTCTACTATTGCTACTACTACTAATACTACTACTAATATACTACTACTCCCTCAATTATCTCTGCTACGTCTGCTACTACATTTACTACTACTACTACTACTCCTACTATTACTACAACTACTTTTACCACCAATACTACGTCTACTGCTACTACTACTGTCTCTACTTCTAATACTTCTACGCAGACTACTAAATATACTACTACTACCCATATAGAAGATAGGTGTATTAATGATTAATGATAAAATGATGAAAGCTTTTTATGTTTGGTTCGTTACCTGTTCATATGGGCGATTTTTTTTTCACACATTTCTTTACAAAACATTTAAAAAAATCCAGAACATAACATAAATCATTTCATAACGATATTTATATTTCAGCCAATTGTTACACTAATTCAACAACATGGACAGGGCTTGTATCATACACAGTTGGTGGTCGAAAATGCCAACGATGGGTGTCGAACCTACCCCATAAACACACCAGACATGCCGACGCCTTATTCCCAGACGGAAGCCAAAAGGCAGCCAAGAATTACTGTAGGGACCCTGACGGAGAGGGTGCGCCATGGTGCTACACAACAGATGCCTGCAAACGATGGGAGTATTGTGGCATTCCTAATTGCCAGAGTATGTAGTTTCGAACAATTCACGTCCTTTGAAATTTGAATATGAACGTACACGTAATAAAATATGCTGCATATACGTTGTAAGTGAGAAATATTCCCCTGAGTCATGATTAATCTTTGTTTCTTAAAAACTGACTGATGATCGATTGATTATTCGTTTGTTTTGACCTTTACCTGGGGAAACATATTTTCAAACATGTTGATAGATTTATCTGCTTAATATATAGTGTCAAATACATATTTTAATGAAACTATACTACTCCTACTACTATTACTGCTGTTACTTCTACTGCTGTTACTACTACTGCTGTTACTACTTCTATAATTATTACTACTACTACTACTACTACTACTACTACTACTACTATTGCTACTACTGCTTCTACTACTTCTTCTACTTCTATTATTACCAATACCTCTACTAATCAAACTACTAAATCTACTACTACTTCTTCTATTACTACTACTATTACTGCAACTACTATGACTGCAACTACTACTACTACTACTTCTGCTACTACTGCAACTACTACTACTACTACTTCTCTACCTGTACTACTACTACCATTACTGCAACTACTACTACTACCTCTCTACCTGTACTACTACTACTACTGCTACTACTACTACCATAACTACTACTACTACTACTACTACAACTACTACTACTACTACTGCTGCTGCTACTACTACTTCTACTACTACTACTTCTACTACTAGTACTTCTACTACTCCTACTTCTATTACTTCTATTACTACTACTACTACTACTGTTACTACTACTACTACTACTACTACTACTACTACTACTACTACTACTACTACTATTACTGCCACTGCTACTGCTAATGATACTTCTACTACTGCTACTACTACTATCACAGCTACTACAACTACTACTACTACTACTTCTACTTCTACTACTACTACTACTACTACCATCACTACTTCTACTACTACTGCTACTGCTACTACTACTACTACTACTATTACTAATATAACTACTACCACTACTACAACTACTACCACAGTTACTACTCCTACTTTTACTACTACTTTTACTACTTCTACTATTACCACTACTTCTATTACTACTACTACTTCTACTACTCAGACTACTAAATATACTACATCTTATACTACTTCTACTACTACTACTACTACTACTACTACTTCTTCTACTACTACTTTTACATGTACTTCTACTAATACTTCTATACTACTTCTACTACTACTACTACTACTACTATACTACTACTGCTACTACTCATACCACTTCAACTACTACTACAAAAACTACCGCTGCTACTACTACTACTACATGTTCTTCTTCTACAACTACTACTACTACTACTTCTACTACTTTAACTGCTACTACTATTTCTTCTACTGCTACTACTACTACTTCTACTACTACTACTTCTACTACTACTACTACTACTACTACTACTACATGTACTTCTTCTTCTACTACTACTATTACTCCTTCTTCTACTACTACTACTATTATTATTACTTACACTACTAAAACCACTACTAATACTTCTATATAATGTTTATTTAGAGTTATATATTTCGTTTAATTTTCTAATAAGATAATATGATTGACTTAATGAAAAGATATTATTAAATAACCAGTACATGTTTTAACACGCAGAGAAGATAGGTGTATTAATGTACATCGTGTTGAATAACAGTTTTTTTTGTTGAAGCAATATTAGTCTCCTAGATTCAGTTTAAGTTTAGACACAAGAGTTAATCATCAGCAGCAGTGTCAAACTGCCTTTGTTTCTTAATGTATTTTTTTAATTAAGGCATAGCCTTATATATCTACCCGTATCACAAAATGATGAAAGCTTTTTTAAGTTTGGTTCGTTATACTTATGGCAATGGAACACATGCTTGGTTACACTAATGACAATGGTACACCTGCTTGGTTATACTAATGACAACGGTACACCTGCTTGGTTATACTAATGGCAATGGCATACCTGTTTGGTTATAATAATGACATAGGTACACCTGTTTGGTTATACTAACGACAATGGTACACCTGTTTGGTTACACTAATGGCAATGGTACACATGCTTGTTATACTAATGACAACAGTACACCTGCTTGATTATAGTAATGACAACGGTACACCTGCTTGGTTATACTAATGACAAAGGTACACCTGCTAGGTTGTACTAATGACAACGGTACCACTGCTTGGTTATACTAATGGCAACGGTACACCTGCTTGGTTATACTTATGACAACGGTACACCTGCATGGATATACTTATGACAACGGTACACCTGCTTCGTTACACTAATGACAACGGTACACCTGCTTGGTCATACTAATGACAATGGTACACCTGCTTGGTTATACTAATGACATAGGTACACCTGTTTGGTAATACTAACGACAATGGTACACCTGCTTGGTTATAATATTGGTAATGGTACACCTGCTTGGTTATACTAATGACAATGATACACATGCTTGGTTATACTAATGGCAATGGTACACCTGCTTGGTTATACTTATGACAACGATACACCTGCTTGGTTATACTAATTGCAATGATACACCTGCTTGTTATACTTATGACAATGGTACACCTGCTTGGTTATACTAATGGCAATGCTACGCCTGCTTGGTAATACTAATGGCAATGGTACACCTGCTTGGTTATACTTATGACAATGGTACACCTGCTTAGTTATACTAATGGCAATGGTACACCTGCTTGATTATACTAATGGCAATGGTACACCTGCTTGGTTATACTAATGGCAATGTTACACATGATTGGTTATACTAATGACAACGGTACACCTTCTTGGTTATACTAATGACAATGGTACACCTGCTAGATCAAAATAATGACAATGGTACACCTGCTTGGTTATACTAATGGCAATGGTACGCCTGCTTGGTTATACTAATGACAATGGTACGCCTGCTTGTTTATACCAATGACAACGATACACCTGCTTGGTTATACTAATGACAATGGTACCTCTTCTTTGGTATACTGACGGCAATGGTACACGTGCTTGGTTAAACTAATGACAACGGTACACCTGCTTGGTAATACTAATGACAATGGTACACCTGTTTGGTTATAAAAATGACATAGGTACACCTGTTTGGTTATACTAATGACAATGGTACACCTGCTTGTTATACTAATGACAACGGTACACCTGCTTGGTTATACTAATGGCAACGGTACACCTGCTTGGTTATGCTAAAAGCAACGGTACAACTGCTTGGTTATACTAATGGCAACGGTACCCCTGCTTGGTTATACTAATGTCAATGGTACACCTGCTTGGTTATACTAATTACATAGGTACACCTGCTTGGTTATACTAATGACAACGGTACTCCTGCTTGGTTATACTAATGGCAACGGTACACCTGCTTGATTATATTTATAGCAATGGTACACCTGCTTGATTATACTAATGACAATGGTACACCTGCTTGGTTATACTAATGGCAATAGTCCACCTGCTTGATTATGCTTATGGCAATGGTACATCTGCTTGATTATACCAATGGCAATGGTACACCTGCTTGGTTATACTAATGGCAATGGTACACCTGCTTGAATATACTAATGGTAATGGTACGCCTGCTTGGTTATACTAATGGCAATGTTACTCCTGCTTGATTATACTGATGGCAATGGTACACCTGCTTGGTTATACTAATGGTAATGGTACTCCTGCTTGGTTTTATTAATGACAATGGTACACCTGCTTGGTTATACTAATGGCAATGGTACACCTGCTTGATTATACTAATGGCAATGGTACTCCTGCTTGATTTTTCTAATGACAATGGTTCACTTGTACACCTGCTTGGTTATACTAATGGCAATGATACACCTGCTTGGTTATACTAATGGCAATGGTACACCTGATTGGTTCGTTACCTGTTCACATGGGCGATCTTTTTCCACATATTTCTTTACAAAACATTTAAAAAAATCCAGAACATAACATAAATCATTTCAAATGATATTTCTATTTCAGCCAAATGTTACACTAATTCAACAACATGGACAGGGCTTGTATCACACACAGTTGGTGGTCGAAATTGCCAACGATGGGTGTCGAACCAACCCCATGAACACACAAGACATGCCGACGCCTTATTCCCAGACGGAAGCCAAAAGGCAGCCAAGAATTACTGTAGGGACCCTGACGGAGAGGATGCGCCATGGTGCTACACAACAGATCCCAGAAAACGATGGGAGTATTGTGGCATTCCTAAATGCCATAGTACGTAGTTTCGAACCATTTACGTCCTTTGAAATTTGTATATGAACGTACACGTAATAAAATATGCTGCATATACGTTGTAGTGAGAAATATTCCCCTGAGTCATGACTAATCTTTGTTTCTTAAAAACTGACTGATGATCGATTGATTATTCGTTTGTTTTAACCTTCACCTGTGGAAATATCACATCGAAACATTTTGATAGATTTATCTGCTTAATATATAATGTCAAATACATATTTTAATGAAACTGTTCTACTCCTACTACTATTACTGCTGTTACTACTACTGCTGTTACTACTTCTTAAATTTTTACTACTACTACTATTTCTACTACTGCTACTACTACTACTATTACTACTATTACTACTACTACTACTACTACTACTTTTGCTTCTCTTACTACTTCTACTACTTATATTATTACCAATACCTCTACTACTCAAACTACTAAATCTACTACTACTTCTTCTACTACTTCTACTATTACTGCAACTACTTCTACTACTAATAATACTGCTGCTGCAACTACTACTGCTACTTCTCTATATGTACTACTACTACTTTTACTGCAACTACTACTACTACTTCTAATGTCAATGTTACACCTGCTTGGTTATACTAATGGCCATGCTACACTTGCTTGTTATACTAATGGCAATGGTACACTTGCTTGGTTATACTAATGACAATGGTACAGCTTATTGGTTATGCTAATGGCAATGGTACACCTGATTGGTTATACTAATGACAATGGTACAGCTGATTGTTTATACTAGTAACAAGGGTACACATGTTTGCTGATAGTAATAGTTTTAAAAGTGACGATGGTGCACCTGCTTGTCTTTACTAGTGTGAATAATACACGCTCTTCATTAAAGTAGTGACAATGGTAAACATTCTTCTTTATACTTGGGACAATGGTAAACATTCTTATTTATACTAGGGACAATGGCATAAATGCTTGTATACTCTAATGGCGATCATGCACTTATTTCTTTAGACTAGAGGTACTGGCAAACATGTTTGTTTGTACTAATAGCAAAAGTAGATATTACTGTTTCTATTAGTAATAATGATGCACATTATTCACCGTTCGGTGTTTCCTTGTAACTCTACTCTCAAACGTAAAATACCGAACTAGCTTCCGACTTTTTCCGAATATTTAGATAAAGTTGATTTTGAGACGATACGTCATACCAAAAACAATAGAAACAAATATGCCGAACGACTGAGCCTCAGATGATATAATTTACCAACTCGTTTAATAGATCCAATAATAAATGAGCATAGGTGTAGGAACGTTTCAATAAGGAGGTCGGGGGGGGGGGGGGGGCGGGGGTTCAACCTGAGGTGAGAGTGTATGAGGATGTACTTTCAGGCTCCAAAGTATATGCTAAAACTGAATATTGGGTGGGACGTGGGGGTGAGCGCCCCATCCCCCTTGGGCCCCACGGCTCCTACGAATATGATGAGTACTCATGTAAAATCTCTATATATTTCGCATATTCGCGATCGACCTTGTTCAACAAAATGTTTAATGTTCTTCTGATTCTATCGCTACGCTAAGAAAGATATAATGTTATTTTCAACAGTTTTCAGAACTAGCATGACTTTACCAGTTTGGAAAATCATTAATGCTTTCTTAAACGTGGAGTTTCGATTAAAAATACCTTTTTAATAGGATTGAACGCCATTTTCAGCCTAAAATGTATCGGAATTGTCGCTAAACCCCTTTTCAAAAGGTATTCCTTACTGAAAATCCATATTTCAGAAAGCATTAATGATTTGTTAGACTTGTAAAGTGGCATACACAGTTTTGTTGGTGGAGGAAAACCTAAGAATAAATCTAAGTAGAACCACCTTCAGGAAGTTACTGGCAAACTTTCTCACTTAAAGTTTTTGGAGCGAGCGGGCTCAAACCTACAACCTCAGCAATGAGAGATAAGCGATCTTGAAGCAGCGCCTTAGACCACTCGGTCAAGGAGGATCCTTACATATAATAAAAAAAATTTATGCCCGAACGACTTTTTTTAATAACAAAATTGTATTTCTCTTAAATATATGTTAAACTAAGAAGTTACATGTATTTTTTTATTTTACTTTTGATTAGAATAAATATTGAATAGAAGTATGCAAAATTTTAAGCAAATTTTGTTCATGCACTATTACAAAATATTTGCCCCTGCATGTTGCCCGAAACCCCAAATCATAGCTTTATAATTACACTCATTTTGTCTACTTGACAAGGATACCTTAATATACAACCTCTTTTGATTATACTCGTATAATTTCCTTCCTACTAAGTCTTGTACTATACATATATATATATATATATATAGTTTAGTTAATATATGCTTAATAATAGTATATGTATTAATCCGTCTCTGATATAAATAAAAAAGAACAGGAGAGAAATTCTATATGCTTAAACCAAAAACTAAAAGTGATATATCCAAATTTCACGACATTTTCTCTGGGCCGAGTTTATTTATTTTCATAAACAAATCCCAAAGTAGTTAAATTCTAAAACAGCTACAGAAATCCTCTTTAAAAGTCAGCCCGAGAGAGATATAAGTCGCGATTTTGTCGCAGCTAAGACTTTGCTGGCAGTGTAGCTATCTATTGTATTTGGTTTGAGATCTAGTAGTCTTGTTCCGGATGTTAGAAATTGTAATAACAGCTATCAAGGGAAGAAGCGGAGGTCGTAGTGTAGTAAACAGAGTGCTGACCTCTCACACCAGAGATGCGGGTTCGATCCCCAGCTCGAACCGATGCCTCTCGTACTGGTTCTACACAGAAAGCGCACCGGAGAGCGGATCATATAAGCATTGAGCTTAAATAGCGCTCAAGCTAAAATAAATTAGCACAAACTTAGGGAAGAAATGTTTGTCGACAAAAAACAACACAAACTAACTTTCCATTACATATCACATATGTTCTTCTAGAACAGACCATGACATAAAGTTCGATGAATTCAGACGCTTGAGCAGAACTTATTATAGTAACGACACACACACAGTAGTGTAATGATAGTCTCTGTTCAAGAACTAATACATCTTAATCATACTAGATATACACAAAAGAGCAATTAATTAAGATTTAATTGTGTAATTGTGATGAAATTGATCTATTCAGTACGTAGAAGAGTGTTTATTGTCTAACAATGGTTATATACGACTTGGTTATTATGTCATCAGTACGTCATAGCTGTGACGTATTTCCGGTCCCGTACCGCCTATATGCGCAGAAATGCTTCATCCACGTCGTCCGATTCGATCATCAGGCTTTCGTTGTTCTCATTTTCAATTGGGATTGTAAAGCACTTGATCTTCTTTCTGTAGCTTTTCCTTTTCCAAAATAGTTTCATCTTGTTAAAGAGAAAGAGAATCCTATATTAATTTATCACTATTAATTCATATCATAAATCTAAGTATATGCGTGTAATAACCCTATGACAGAGCTTGGATATGAGTTCTAAAACAGTGTTTAGTTACTGCCGATTGATCGTTCGGTCTTGTCCGTAAAATGCCGACTTTATTGTAAGACGTTGACAATATACGACGACTGATTAAAACTAATCTATATACAAATTTATTGATTTTATTTAGTACATTAGGCTTGAGATTTCACTTAAAAATGATCTCCCTTACATGACCACAACAAGATTATTGCGCCCAAAAATTAGAGCTGTGTAAAGCGGTTGGGCATTGCTTTTGTTGAAAATGCATAGTTTTTTTCATAACTTTGTATTTATGAGAACAATGGAACATTTCCATGAATTTTGCAAAATTTGGATGACATTGGTTACTGTGATAAGGGTATCACGTTTAAAGATCCGTAGTGATACACTGCAACAAATGGACAGAATTGTCAAAAATGACAGGGCGCCATCAAACCATCGAAATTGTGAAAAGGCAATCTGTTCAACCCCATGTTTATTGAGCATTATTTTACCAACAGAGGACTATCTATTGAATTAAGGCATTTTAGAACTATTGGTAATGTGTTCAGTGTTCAAGAAATGCTTTTTACATGTAATGTAGAACAGTGTAAATTAATTGTTGTGTAAGACGTTAAGACACCAACAAGGAGAATATTCTAGGCTAACTCTTAAGAACCTTGATAGCTGCAGAACCAGTCTGTAGAGCGGAGGCATATCTTTCCTGATTGTTTCTGTTAAATAGAAATGTTGGGAAAGCCACATTTGATCACGTTGATTGGTTATTTCTTCAACCGAAAGTTTAAATGACGTCACAGTTTAGTAAGCGTTCAATTGCTATGAATTATGGGGCAGGAATAGAATTCCCCGCTTTTTCATTGTGGGTTATGTCTCACCATATATACTTAGATACTTAAAAACTTAAATCTAAGAAAAGCAGCCAGGTGATCAATATTTTAGGCTGGTTCTAGTACATTTGGATACAGTTTTGTTGGTTTTGATTATAAAATAGATAAATAACCAGTCAACACTTAGTAAAGTTTTTAAGTATGTCGGCAAAATGTATGTGAAACAGAGGCCTGCTTCGTGAGGTATCAGATTCTGGGATAGACAACCTGCAGAACAAGGTCTACGCAATACTCACTGTTGTCACCTCTTACAATATGCATAACTCAAGTGGTATCATTAAAGATCGAACGGCATTCTGGAGCCGCACTGGGTTTGAAATTATAATCACAATGCCAAACATGACAAAAATAATGAACTGGACATCATATCCATTAGGTGAATTCCTGTCACCTTTGTAAAGGTCAACAGTAATTATATCATACGGGCTTCTGATGTATGCGGCGGTAACATATTTATATGTATCACTATAGCAATGGTCAATATAGTCGTCTTACCGAGAACTCAACGTAGATACAGGCATGTCGCTTGGGAATGTTCACGTTGTCGAGTTTTAAACAGATTGACCCCAACTTCTTCAGAAATCCCGGGCCACCGAAGCACACTGGTGGAGGTTTAGCAACTGTTGAGAAGATTGGGTTAAATAATATTTTTTACCGCAATCGCTCAAATTGGCTACACAGACGAACTGTATTTCATTTCTTACTGAAAAACATGTG
>CM055912.1:21283583-21321083 GCA_029582155.1 Panopea generosa
TGTAATAGTGGTGTGAAACATAAATGTTACAATGGAGTTCTATGGGAAATGTTATAGTGGTGTGAGACATAAATGTTACAATGGAGTCGTATGGGAAATGTTATAGTGGTGTGAGACATAAATGTTATAATGGAGTCCTATGGGAAATGTAATAGTGGTGTGAAACATAAATGTTGCAATGGAGTCCTATGGGAAATGTTATAGTGGTGTGAGACATAAATGTTACAATGGATTCCTATGGGAAATGTAATAGTGGTGTGAGACATAAATGTTTCAATGGAGTCCTATGGGAAATGTTATAGTTGTGTGAGACATAAATGTTACAATGGAGTCTTATGAGAAATGTTATAATGGTGTGAGACATAAATGTTACAATGGAGTCTTATTGGAAATGTTATAGTGGTGTGAGACATAAATGTTACAATGGAGTCCTATGGGAAATGTAATAGTAGTGTGAGACATAAATGTTACAGTGGAGTCTTATTGGAAATGTTATAATGGTGTGAGACATAAATGTTACAAAGGAGTCCTATGGGAAATGTAAAAGTGGTGTGAGACATAAATGTTACAATGGAGTCCTATGGGAAATGTAATAGTGGTGTGAGACATAAATGTTACAATGGAGTCCTATGGGAAATGTTATAGTGGTGTGAGACATCAATATTACTATGGAGTCCTATTGGAAATGTTATTGTGGTGTGAGACATAAATGTTACAATGGAGTCCTATTGAAAATGTAATAGTGGTGTGAGACATAAATGTTACAATGGAATCATAAAGGACGTTCCGGTTATCACACAATGACGAAATCACGAAGGTCAACAACCAAACATGCAGAAAGCCTTTAATATTAATGTATATATGTGTATTCGCTGAAAGGAAAAATAAAGTATACATACCTATAAACGTCGACACGTTAAGGAACAAAAAATGTATTGCATATAAAATTTGTATATTTATAATTCATCATACTGTTGAATCAAAAAACAAACATTTAATTCATTTCAAAGCAAAACAATAAGATAAAAATCAGTTTATTTTTCCATCACATGAATAAACTTAGTCAATAATGTAATAATTTCAAAAAACAAAATGTATGCTTTCTTTTTCCTTTCAGCGTATATATATGAATGTATGTTACAACTTGACTGATATATATATTTGTACGGTTTGTTGAGGGATGGCCCACCCCGACCATCACAGACCTATTACGGGGTGATTAAATGGATCACTTTTCAGTGATTGAAATTAAAAAAAAAAAAATATTACAATGGAGTCCTATTGGAAATGTAATAGTTGTGTGAGACATAAATGTTACAATGGAGTCCTATTGGAAATGTTAAAGTGGTGTGAGATATAAATGTTACAATGGAGTCGTATGGGAAATGTAATAGTAGTGTGAGACATAAATGTTATAATGGAGTCCTCTGGGAAATGTTATAGTGGTGTGAGACATAAATATTACAATGGAGTCCTATGGGAAATGTAATAGTGGTGTGAGACATAAATGTTACAATGGAGTCCTATGGGAAATGTTATAGTGGTGTGAGACATAAATGTTACAAAGGAGTCCTATGGGAAATGTAATAGTGGTGTGAGACATAAATATTACAATGGAGTCCTATGGGAAATGTAATAGTGGTGTGAGACATAAATGTTACAATGGAGTCCTATGGGAAATGTAATAGTGGTGTGATACATAAATGTTACAATGGAGTCCTATGGGAAATGTTATAGTGGTGTGAGACATAAATGTTACAATGGAGTCCTATGGGAAATGTTATAGTGTTGTGAGACATAAATATTACAATGGAGTCCTATTGGAAATGTTATTGTGGTGTGAGACATAAATGTTACAATGGAGACCTATTGGAAATGTAATAGTGGTGTGAGACATAAATGTTTCAATGGAGTCCTATTGGAAATGTAATAGTGGTGTGAGACATAAATGTTACATTGGAGTCCTCTGGGAAATGTTATAGTGGTGTGAGACATAAATATTACAATGGAGTCCTATGGGAAATGTAATAGTGGTGTGAGACATAAATGTTACAATGGAGTCCTATGGGAAATGTTATAGTGGTGTGAGACATAAATGTTACAATGGAGTCCTATGGGAAATGTTATAGTGTTGTGAGACATAAATATTACAATGGAGTCCTATTGGAAATGTTATTGTGGTGTGAGACATAAATGTAACAATGGAGTCCTATTGGAAATGTAATAGTGGTGTGAGACATAAATGTTACAATGGAGTCCTATTGGAAATGTAATAGTGGTGTGAGACATAAATGTTTCAATGGAGTCCTATTGGAAATGTAATAGTGGTGTGAGACATCAATATTACTATGGAGTCCTATTGAAAATGTAATAGTGGTGTGAGACATAAATGTTACAATGGAGTCATAAGGGACGTTCCGGTTATCACACAATGACGAAATCACGAAGGTCAACAACCAAACATGCAGAAAGCAGTTGAATACATGGAGAATGATCGCTTCTAACATTTGAATCCACATCGTTAGTAATGATTCCTGGGATTTACCAGTACTCGAGCACACCTCATCTCCGCAAGTAACTGATGACTTCCCCACTTGAATCAGTGGTGAGAGACGAATGATAATGAGACACAATGTCGTATATCAATCATCACTGAGACTGTTGCCGGGCGGGGGATTCGAACTCACGACCCCTTGATTGATAGTCAGACGCGTAACCGACTGAGCTAATCAGACCCGGTACATGGTTAGCAAGTGACAATATCTATTTATTATGACGTATGCTTTTGCTATAATCTTTTAGTGGTAAATAAAAAAATATTTGGTGTAGAAAATCGGTCTTGCAAATTAATTTAACAGAAACAAACTGATTTATTAATTTAGAAAAATGTAAAATGTTGTGTCACCAATATAGTCAACTTTTTTAATATTGTGTTATAGCAAAGATAGACATTTAAAATATATGAGATATTTTCAATATATATTTTTTATATTCTGTATTTTATTTTCATATGTTCATGCAACAAAGTTTTCCATTCCGACACTACCAACTTTTTGTAATAATTTCAAAATATACCAGAGTAATCAGTCTGCTAAAGTAACTAGTGTTTCTTTGCACAGAGATGGCTGCTCAGTGCATGCATACTTTATGTTTTAATCTAAGAATGCTGACTAATCGGTCTGAATATTACCCCCTATAAAGTACATATCAAAATCCACAATAAAACTCTATCCTCTTTTAGAACGAATTAGCTGAGAAATGATGAACAACTATCCGTGCAATGGAGAAAAAAAACAATCAGATTTAGACAGAAAATGATCACTTACCTGGATTTTCAATAACAGTTGTCAAGATTTTTTCAACGTCGAATTCCTCTGCCTGCGATTGCGCTGTCAAAACGACCAGCAAAACTGCTGCAGCCATAAATAACGTCTTTTCCATCTTGGGAAGTGTTTCAAAGGTGTCGAGACTTGTTCTCAAACTGCGCCTCTCACGTTGAATTTTGATAAACTACTTTTTGTTGGTTGAACGTCTCCCTTTTATTCATATCTTAGACGGATACGGAGTTACGTGTTCACCGTGGGGGTCACCTTGGGGTCACCGTGGAATATGGGTCACTTTTATTCGTATCTAAGACGGATCTTACTGAGTTCCGGGTCGACGCTGTGACACAGTTTATTTGTATTAGGTTAGATGTATTTTAAACTAGGACAATATATTAACTAAAAGGCATATGTTAATGAAGAAAGTATTTTTTTATTTCGTTTTTAACGCCATGTTCAACATATTTCAGGCTATATATGGCACATACAGTTTTATTAGTGGTGGAAGACCTCAGAATGAATCTCCTGCAAGCGACAGGAACCTTCGACCTTAGCGATGAGAGGTAAGTGATCTTGAGACGGCTTCTTTGATCTCTCGGCCACGAAGGACCATTGTATGTTAAATATGTAGAGTCGTCAGATCATATGTTAACAAGTGTTTGATTGATATATTGATGATAAGCTGCAATGTAAACTAATAAAGTCAAATAAAGTACAGTAGAGCTTTGAATACTGGAACCTGACTGGTCTTGTCAAAACAGTTCGATTTAAGGGTTGTTCGAGCCAAGTGTTGTTAAACATCATACCATACATGTACATGTATGTTCATCAAAATAGGAATCCGTCTGGCGGGACCAGATGAGTAGTTCGAGCTATATATAGTGTTCGAGCCATCCGTGTTGGAGCCAACGAAGTCCTTCTCTGTGTGTATGATAGAGTTATACACGATGTAAAACATACGTACACAAGAACTGTTACAAGAAACCATTCTTGAAGAATGCATGTAACATATGATGATAAACAAAGGATAACAACAATAGCTTTGATGCGCTCCACTTATGGACCATAACAAAAGTTATCATATAATGGATTGTCTGAGCATGTATTACGTCAGTGTTGTTATTCAAAACTATATCAAGCTTGAGATCAATTCATTAAGTTGGGTTTTTTTTGCGTTTGAATCCTAGTGCTTAAACATTGAATGGAAAACTCTATGTAAAAAGGGGGCGTAACTCGGGAAAATATTGTTTAAAGTTTGCAATAAATCCTTTGAGTATTGTAGTGCACAAAAAATATCGCATGAAATTCAAAATAAAAAAGCAGACATAAAGAATTGTGAGAGAGTCACGAGACTTATCGGTAATAAAGAAAGTGCTGGTGAGAAGCAAATGTTTCAAATTCCAAGGGAATTCTTTGGTTAATATTGCAGTTTCTGTTCTAGACCACAAATCTAAGTAAATAGGGGACATAACAAGGGACATAATGCAGGGAAGGATGGACGAGTTATCATTATTGTGAGTAAATATACGACTGATAATGAGAAACAATCGTTTTAGATTTGAAGGATATCCCTTGAGACATCTTTATTTATAGGGATTTAGCACAAAAACTTAAACCAGGAAATCAATGTAAAAAGGGGACATAACTTCATAATTAGGACAAAAATGATGTAAGCGAGTGTGGCAAAATAGGTTCTGAAATGTAGGAAAAAGCAAGAAATGGCATCATTTTTTTTCTAAGCGAGCATGACCCAGACCCACTCCCCAACCCCTAGAATCGGCCTCCCTGTTTTCTTCAGATGTATCTACGGGCGTGGAGTCTATTTTCGCGGATTGTTGTCATAATGTTTTAACAAAACTTATAAGTTTTAATTTAATTATGTTTTATTGATATAATTGAAACAATTTTGTATTTTGATATCTTGATCTTTTCATAATAATCATGTGGCCAATAAAGTCACTGCAGACATGTTAAACTTGTCTTAGATTTTAAGCTACATTAACATTTTGTACATGTACCTCCAAACGGTTATACGTTCGTGTGTAAGCCTAAATTTCCGGGGTGAACATAGGACCCCCAAATGTGAAAACGGTCTCACTAATGAAAATAATCAAAAATGTAAAAACGGCCTCACATATGAAAATGGTCACAAATGTGAAAACGGCCTAACATATGAAAATGGTCACATATGTGAAAACGGCCTCACATGTGAAAATTGTCACAAATGTGAAATAAATATCAACACAACTAAACACATGAACACCAATACAACTAAACACATGCACACCAGCACAACTAAACACATGAACACCAATACAACTAAACACATGCACACCAACACAACTAAACACATGAAAACCAATACAACTAAACACATGCACACCAACACAACTAAACACAACACATGCACACCAACACAACTAAACACATGCACATTAACACAACTAAACAAATGCACACCAACACAATAACAGATATGTCAAATTTGAACAAATATGAAGCTAACAAAGGTAAAGTTGACGTTGGTCACATATATCATATAGTCATGTTACACAATTAAAACCATTTTTGGTAACATATGAACTATGAAATCGAATATGAAACATTTTTAAACAAAATTCGGTTTCATAGTTCTAAAGGAAAATGTCCGTTTCATGAATGTAGAAATACATATTTGTAAATATGTGACCAAAATCTATTTTTATCTCAAGTGACGTTATTATGACACAGGTGACCATCGGCATCTTTAAATGTGTATCTTTCGATAATATCACTGTGATTCCGTTTAACGGACGAATCGTATAAAGTATTCACTATAAACCAAGCGAAAAGTATAACATATGTTTAATTGTTGTCTTTAAGATTGAAATATCTCATTGATATTTCGTCGAATTCTTAGATGCACATACTTGTACATAAACAACTGATTTCGTGTACATTAAGTGTAATTTGTAAGTAATCTTAGATGTTTAAACAAGTTTCAATCATGTAAAATGATTTTGAATTAAAGGTATTGAGTGCCTGATATTTGAACCTGGAAAATCTGGACCCATTCCAAAACGGCCATGGAGAATCCGGCCCCAAGATTATCAGACCCCTGGAGAATCCGGCCCCATTTAGTATTGTCCATCCGGCCCCGCTTTTTTTTAGCAATATTAGGGTTATTTTTCATAAACAATACATACATAATATGTATATGCTTACATTAAAATATTTATGAAATACACATAAACACAGTAAACATAATAATTTGTGTCGCACATCAACAAATCAATAGTTTTTTTTCATACATCACAATTATTGAAGCATTGGAAATCAATTTGCTTTTGATTTTGTAAGATATTATAAATATGCACTATTTTCAACATACTATAGATGATGGCAGACCAATACTTTTTTAATTATGCATGTGTAAATAAACTGTATATAAAGAATACAGTAATATATTTGCCTTTGAGAAAAACACACATCATTCTAACATAAATCTACATTTTCAACATGAGATATTTAAATAATATTTAAATACGAAGTATAGATACAATCTTTAAATTGTACACCTTTGAAATACTCGTATCAAATATAATCCAATAGTATTCTGTTCATTGTGTCTATGATCATCTCAATTTATCAAATAGCTAATTATTTACATCACAATATTACAACCTTGAATTAGTTTTTCAACGTACAAACGCATTCATTAATGTATGATCATACACACACTGCAACATTTGCACTGTAAGGTTTAGTTCACTGTTGTGCCCCATAGCAATTTGAATCATAAGCATTTACATACACAAATCACGTGACTGTCTGCTGAACTTTGAACTGACTGTCTACTGAATTTTGGAATGACAGCTATTATGTTACAACACGATATGGGTGATATTGAAAAATACCAGAAACTATATATATAATTGTTAACGCTAGTAATAATGCGGTATTTTAACTTAAACTATCATTATGACAGAAAGACGAAATTGAAATACGATTGACAAATAGAATGCACTTCAACCATTTACAAAATATCTTTCAAAAATAAAGACTCATTTAAAGGTTTGCATAAATACATGCCATTTTACAAACCAATCCCTCAACATGACACACTCAATAGATATTAACACGATACATTGGGGGCATTATATACAATTACAATACAATTGTATTGAATGAATGTAAAAACCTTTATATCAGTTAAGATGTTGACGTTGGTGTTCACTAAACTTAACTGCATACTTTCGTATTACAGTTTCCTGAAGAATATATAGATATATTTTAAACTTATTTATTTTACTTCGATTGTAAAACAAGTTCTTACAACTTGGTCAACTCACGCTCGAAGTCTTCCTGAGTAGAACCAGTACAAAGTATATGCGGAAAAGTGTCTCGCTCAAGGACACCACACATAGCCGTATCTGCCCCATTTCAACTTTGTTACAAACCCAAAGACCCTCATCACTAACCCCAACACTCCATCCCCGCCCATTTTTTTTTATTTGATTTAAATTTTGTTTTTGTATTAAATCAAATACTCTGCCCCATTTCAACTTTGTTACCGACCCCAAGACACTCACTCTTACCCAACCCCCATCCCTGCACATTTTTTTTATTTTTATTGTTTTAAATTTTGTTTTGATTCAATTTAAATATTTTGCCCCATTCCAATTTTGTTACGGACCCCAAGGATATCCATTCTCCATCCCTGACCACTTTTTTTTTTAAATTTTGTTTTGTTTTAAATCCAATACTTTGCCCCAATTTCATCTTTGTTACTGACACCAAGGACTAACACCCCACCCCCCCTCCCCCCACCCCCATTTTTTTCTTTTATTTTGTTATTTTATTTACTATTCTGCCCCATTGTTACCAAACCCAAGACCCCCCACCCAATCCATTTGTTATCTTAAAATTTTGTTCTGTATTGAATTAGATACACTGTCGCTTTTTAACTTTTTTACCAACCCCAAGACATCCTCACCCTCCAACTTTTATTTTATTGTATTAAAACTATACAGCCCTGTTTATTATTAAATCCCCACATCCACACCAAGATTTAAAAAAAAGTATTAAATTAAATACGTTTCAGCTGAAGTACTGGCTAGCTAGCCTTAGCCAGACATAGCCATAGAGTATATTCTGCCCTAGCCGTCCTACTTGCACATACTTGTGTCTACTACTTTGCTAAAATGAAAGATGCGTTCATTCATACATCTGCTTTTCTGATGGTACATTATAATATACTGTTCTGTGTTCAACAATGCTAGAATAGTTGAGTTAACACTGTTCTTCGACATCTCTACATTTTTTTGGTGATCAATCACCATCATGTTTAAAAAGTTTACTTCACTGATTTTGACTAAGTAAAAAAATTGGAAAAAAGACGAGCGTCTGCACCCGCTTGCGGTGCTCTTGTAAAAATTGTATATTATATAAGCAATAACATGAAACCAGTATAACGTGACCCCCAGTCGCCACTGCACATATAATGATTGTCGGCTTCTGCATAGGGTCTGTTTAAGAGAATTTGGGAGCAAGTTATTCTCAGAAATAGACTCGGGGTACATTCTTACACTATGTGGATACATAGATATATTCAGATATTTACTGGCAGTGATAGTATTATTCTCAAGCACAGTGAAAAAACAATCTCAGAAACTGCATGTGACTATATATCATGGCGATTGTAATTGTCAGACACCATTAAATAAGTTCCCAGACACAATGGCATTGTTGTTGTCAGACAGTGATGATATGTTTCTCGGGCACAGTGGTAACTTAATTTTCTGAAAACAGTCAGTTTACATTTTTAAAAAAAATGTTTTGAAATACAGACAAACAAGAATACATCTCAGCAACAAAATCATAATTTTGAAACTTTCACTCAGAAAACGAGATAAAGGCCACTGGCCATGTCCCTGGGATCAAACCTGCAACACAGATGTCATGTGTCGGACATTATATCATATATTCAATATAAAAGCAAGCATAATTGAATTTGTAAAATATTAAAATACCCCTTTTGCTTAATTAAGACAACTTCAATGATAACTGATAAATTTCCCACTTAAATCAGCGGTAAGAGACGAATGATAATGAGATGCATTGTCGTATATCAACCATCACGGAGATTGTGGCCGGGCGGGGATTCGAACTCATGACCCCTGGATTTATAGTCAGACGCGCTAACGATTGAGCTAATCGGGCCCGGCAATGGGTTGAGAGAGACTATTTAGATAATACTGAAAATACCTTAAATAGCTTTTTTTTTTGTCTTGGAGAACCTAATTTATCTGTTTCTTTCTCATTAACAAAAGACCACATCATAAGATTTTGATTTCATATACTCTTTTATATAAACTTTAATGCATGGTTGAATGGTATTTTTTTACATAACAATTTGTTAATTATATTGTGTAATACAACACAGAATATTTGCAATATTAGGTAGACTATCTATATTTGTTTAACAGCAGGCACTTTAGGAAATCACTCTTCAATATATATTTTCGTCAGGTTTAAATATTATATTCTTTTGGCAAAATGGAGTCAGTTGGCATATAAAATTCATGTAATGTCAGTCCTCTTTTTGAAACCTCCGTTTCAAAGTGACACTAAACATCCATTTTAAAAATAGAATATCGGGAGAAAAGCAGTATTTATATAAATGTCTGAATTTTTAAATGGATAAAATACATCTCATTATCATATAAATCCAAATCCACCAAGAGTGACAAAATCAATATATAAATTGGAGTGATAAACTTGAAACAAAATCCCAATTCTAAAAATAGATATTTCTTAAATACTGCTTGACAAGCTTCACATCGTCACTTGGACTCTTTCTAAGATGAACGATTTTAACTGGACTGAATTGTGCAGAAGTGCATATTTTGTGTCATATCATATATGGCCCAAAATGTGCACCTCTGCACAAGTATGTCCATTTGTAACCCGCTATATGTCTTTGGTAACTATGGTTAACTGTGGTTATTTGTTGTTATATATCTTTGGTAACTTTTGGTAACTAACTGTTTATTAATTTCTCTTACAGGCATTTTGTCTATTTGTAACCCACTATATGCCTTTGGTAACTAGGGTTACTTTTTATATGTTTTTGGTAACTACAGGATTATTTGGTATCCTGTTTTTGATAAGCACAGGAAGTTATTACATAATCTTATGTTATATTGCCCTTTATTAGCACAAGAGTGTGATATATGGCTCTCTATATGGCTCTCTGCAGCTGCACTGCCCTGGGGCAAATGTTTGTGATTTATGACTGTTTGGATCAATAATTTAAATAGCCAATCAAAATTAAGCTTTTGATTGCACAGATACATGTAGGCTTAATGCTTTTAAAATCAAGCGTAGTTTACTGAGGATTTTATCAGTGAGTTCAGAAAAAAATAATCAGGCATTTCTGGTTTTTAACATTCATTAAGGAATTTCTTCTATTGTCCCTTACTTTCATTGTGGACACAACTGGTTAAGTCCATATCTACTTCTTATGTTACTTAATTTTTTTTTTTAAGGAGAGTATTATCTATGTTTTAAGTGGTGGATCTAGTTATCTACATGTTGACAGGTATTAAATTATAATATTTTTAAAAATATTTTGTTATTGTGATCTCCATATAATTCTGTTGTACTGTACAGTTTACCAGAAGCACAACACAAACAAACAATGTACAGGTAGATGAGAGAAAATATATAATACAATTGAATTGTTCTTTCACCTTTTTTATATTTTAATATATGGATGCTTTTAAATGATTGAATATTTTCACACTAACATCACACAACAACATCATCAACAGCAGCAGTATCATGACCATTTACACTAGCATCACATACATAATCATTAGCAGTAGCAGCAGCAACATCACCATTCAAACTAACATCACACATATCATCATCAGCAGCAGCAGCAGCAACATAGCCATTCACACTAACGTCACACATTACATCATCATTAGCAGCAACATAACCATTCACTCTATTATCATTCATCATCATCATCAGCAGCAGCAAAACCACTTTCCACAATAACACTACCTACAACAGCATCACCATTCACACTAATGTCAAACACATAATTATCAGCAGCAGCAATATCACTATTCACACTAGCATCACACATATTATCATTATCAGCAGCAGCAACATAACCATTCACACTAACGTCACACACATCACCATCAGCAGCAGCAGCAATATCACTATTCACACTAACATCACACATGTCACCATTATCAGCAGCAGCAACATAACCATTCACACTGGAACCTGGATAATCCAACCCCACTCCAAAATGACCATGGAGAATCCGGCCCATGGACAATCCGGCCCCTGGACAATCCGGCCCCATTTAGCATGGTCAATCCGGCCCCACTTTTTATTTATTTTTTATATAGCAATATTAGTGTTATTTATTATATTAATACATACATAACAATTATTATATACATAAAATATATAATGCAGTTATTACTCATTACAATATTAATGAAATAAACATGGTAGCAAAAACAATTTGCGTTTGATTGAAAGTGTATCGTTTAAACGATTAAACAAAAGACTAACAATGAATATCAGTTTGATTACAAATATCTAAACACCAATACAGACGTCGCACATTACATGGTAGCGTTAAACTTGATAATTTGTGTCGCACATTGTAATAACAAGTTTACGGTTTTTTTAATGTTTAAACAATTAAGTTAACGATCGTACTGGTTAGTAAAATTAAAGGTAAACTTGATTACTTGAGTCGCACATTGTGCAAACAATTATTTGAACAAGGAAAACAATTTGCGTTTGATTGAAAGCGTATCGTTTAAACGATTAAACTAAAGATGTAACAATGAAAATCAGTTTGATTACAAATATCTAAACGCCAATACAGACGTCGCACATTGTGCAAACAAATAAACATGTTTTTCATAGAACAACAACTTTTATTCAGCATAAAGCAAAATTACAGTGCTTCTAGCCTACACAAATAATTCATAATAGGTACATGGAATAAGAGTTATTAACTTCAATAAAGAGAAGCTTATTAATGTCTACAATATGTTAATATTGGTGAATACTTTTTTTATCTTTGATATAATTAATATTATAATAGTTCTTGTCTTAATTTATTTGTAAAGTAAATAAGTTTTGATAGATTTAAAACGTCTTTCTTTTTATTGGATAGAATTATTATATCAAATTTGTTTAGGTTAGGCCAGCTACAGAAGTATGGTTTTAAATATTTTCTATGAAGATCTCTGTATGTTGGGCATACTAACAGAAAGTGATATTCATTTTCGACAACATTTGAATTACAAAATGTGCATAGTCTGTCATTTCTAGGTATGTTGCTATAGAGACCGTGTTCTATTTCCAAATTATGTGACGATAATCTAAATCTACTTTAAGCAATTTTGAATTTCTTTTCTTGTATGGTATCGAGATATGATTCAAGAGTAAATTAGTGTTTAAAACGACAGTATGTACTAAGCCTTGACGAGTTATTTATGTTACTGTACCAAGTTTGGTGGTATTGGTAAATAATTCTTTGATTTATTGAATCAAATTGTATATCATAAGTATGTTGATTTATCCAAATATTTGATAATCCTAGGTTGTCAAGAATACTTTTAATCTGATAGGCCCAGTTCAGGTTATTGTACGTTACATTGTTGTTTGCGTCATTTTTTACCATGGTATACACTCTTTTGACAAAAGAATTATTATCAAATCTTAAAATACGAATCCAATAACGAATCATATTTATTTGTTTTTTATCTGTTTCTTGTATATATCTTTAATAGTATTGTTATTATATGAGATAAAATGAGAGAGAGAGAGAGAGAGAGAGAGAGAGAGAGAGAGAGAAAGAGAGAGAGAAAGAGAGAGAGAGAGAGAAAGAGAGAAAGAGAGAGAGATGTTACTTGATACATTTGAATATAGTTTTTGTATTTTTTTTATTATCTTTTTCTTGTATATATCTTTGATTTTATTAGTATTGTTTTTAAGAGATAAAATGATAGAGAGAGAGAGAGAGAGAGAGAGAGAGAGAGAGAGAGAGAGAGAGAGAGCGATGTATATAATTATATTCATTTCAATTTCTTTAGCCATTCTTATTAAATTGAATTATAAATCATAAGTGTGTTTTGTCCAATTTAATCCCCAAAAACAGTTACTTCCATTAACAATCATTGATTATTATATGCGTACTATGTATTTCCCGTTATGAGCCATTTTTTCAATAACAATCCCGTAGTAATAAATATGTGCATTTAAAATTATATGATAACTATTCAGTATTTTACTTTTTCATTAGAAATACCAAAAATAAAAAAAAATATAATATAAATAATAAAAGTGGGACCGAATTAACCATGCTAAATGGGGCCAGATAAACCAAGGACGTTTTATCCAGGGGCCGGATTGGTAGTGGGCCCAGATTTGCGTGGGACCGGATAATCCATAACTCTTCACACTAACGTCACACAAATCATCATCAGCAGCAGCAATATCACTATTCATACTAACATCACACATATCATCATTATCAGCTGAAACAACATAACCATTCACACTTATATCACACACTTCATCATCATTAGCAGTAGTAAACACCACCACTCACACTAATAATCACACTCATCATCAGCAGCACACCTACAACAGCATCCCCATTCAGACTAACGTCACACATATCATCATCAGCAGCAATATCACTATTTACACTAACAGCTCACACATTAGCATCATCATCAGCAGCAGCAAGAACTTGTATAGAAGGAAAGGAAACTTGCACCTCTTGACTAAATATTGATGAAATATCACACAAAGGATTCATAGTTCGCAAATTAATCATTCCTAATTCACAGGCAACTGATTTCTTGTACATGTATATACACATAGTTTTAGCACCATGGTAAAATGAATTATAACAAAATAATGCGCAACATGAAACATTGCCGATATAGGCAAATGGTTTAGCTTGAAACAGGTGGTGAATCAACAAAGCATGTTCAGTACATGTTTTGTTGTGCATTGTAACGCGTAATTCGTGCACCTTGAAACCCTTCTATATTGCATCAGTTTATTGACGACTCATCCGAACAGGTGACTCATCCGAAACGGAGCTGGTTTCTTCAGTAACAGAAAAGAAGGCTTGGCCGATGTTAACATTGATGATACATTATTACTAAACCAACTTGACTTGAATACGTCCAAAATTCTACCTTACAGCAGTGAAACATAGGCGTGGTCTCTATTCGATGACAGGCTGTTACAGCCCCAGATTGACAGGAATATTTGAAGAACAAGCAATGACTCATTACAATATGCATTAAAGTGTTTGGATTAAAAATAGTACTGAAACCCTAATCTATTACAAAAAGGCGTGGCTTATTTCTGATGACGTATTGTTACAGTGCTAGAATGACAGAAATATTTAAAGAACAAGTACACGTGGCAGAGACTCATAACAATTCAATACAATTATTGGAATATAAAAAGTATAAATACTAGAGAAGTTCTTCAATATACACATATGACCGTCACCTACTGTCCTACAAAGTTTGTGTAAAACGCAACAATTTACAGATTTACATTTCCGAGGTAAGTGAAGCAGTTACATACACTTATTAAAGTTGCTGGTGATTTTAACTTTGTTTAGGTTTTGAAAGACATTACTTTATAATTATATCTATTGCTTTTAATGAATGATTATATATCAAAGACTTATAATATTTGAATGTTTATCATTGATTAAGTTTTTTTTTTATTTCAATTTTGATTATAGATACTTATCCTTTTTAAAAATATATTTCTTTATAAATATATTAATTGCTATCAATGTTCAATTAAATAGTAAAGATTGATACTATTACAATGGTATATTCATTAGCAATAATAGAAAAAAAAAACATGACAGTTGTTTAACAGAAGTCCAAATTATAAACGTAAGTGGGGCGGTAGTGTTGTAGATAAAATGATGGCCGTTCACGCCAGAGTTTGCAGGTTCGACCCCCAAGCTTGGCATAATGCTTCCCACAATTAAAAATACACAGTATTAGTTTTACCCAGGAAGCGGACCAGAGAACAGTTCACATAAGCTTTGAGATGTCTTCGTAATGGAACTATAATACATTAGTTTAAACTAAATTATAAGCATCAACATTTTAGCAATATAATAGCTACAAACTATAAAATCAAAGTCAGCAAATATAACTTCTATTTTATTTATGTTATTAAATATTTTACAATACATAAAAATATAATAAAGACATCAATTAAGTAAACAAAAGGTACACTAATGACAGAATAATATAATACAGCTTTATAATACCTGTACATTTATCATGTTTGCATCAGAAAATGTATATTACTAAGATCAAACAAGCAGTATTCATCGTAGTATCTTAATTTATGATTATATACATGAACCAATAGCACATAAATTTATTTGAACATAACAATACTATGAATTATTTAACAGTATTCCATTTTTGTTGTAAACATCCAATTTATCATTTCTAAGTACTATGTCGCTTCTTCTTACTTATAGTTAACATTATATAAAGAAGTTGTAGATTTGGATTGTTTTTTATATATATATGATTGATGTAAGGATTACAAGTTTATAATTATTTTTAGTTAGATGATTAGGAGTGCAACAATGTTGTAATACATAGTGAACGGAAAGCTTTTCATATTCTATAGACAATCTCAATGCGTCGTATTACTTATACTTTCTCTTTATTTCCTCCCTTAAGGAGGTTATGAACATGAAATGTTAACTAAACAATATGAAATGCACAAATTATACAGCATTCAATTTGAACAAGTATATATGTTTACAGGGAACATAAAACAAACATTATATACATATAAACATATATTAGGAAATATAATGATAAATAATCAAATGGCATTTTTTACACATAATTTTATGTATAGTAAAGTATATGTGCATGCAGACAGATTTACTTTCCATTTTTGCTATTTCTTAATGTGCTTGGTTATTCTAAAATGATTTACCTTAAAAGTCATACACTCTGTTGAGTAAATAAAAAAGGAAGTAAAATTTTTTTTGTTAAACAACCGCAGAAACTAGAAAGCTAATTATTTTGTTAAACGCAAGATATTGTTTTTTGGACAAACCTCTGCTGTCGCTTCGTTCAATACTATATTTATGGTGTACAACACATCACATTCAACGGCTGAAAAGTATATATATATGTGTAATATGCCATGTGGATTTATTTTATAATGTATATTGATTTGTTTATATATCGAGTAATCAAAATGTACTATTCATTCATAGTATTATTGTATAGTTACATTGACAATTACTCTTTTATGCTGTTGCGTATTTCTCTGATACACGTAAACCAGTATATGAACAGTACAATATATATGCAATTCAAATAATAGCAAATCATATCCAGATTATATCAATATGAACTATGAAATTTTATTCAATACAAAATACTAAAAAGCCTATCAGTAAACGTAAGAATAATGTCAAAAGCATCATATAATACACGTAAACCAGTATATGAACAGTTCAATATATATGCAGTTCAAATAATAGCAAATCATATCCAGATTATATCAATATGAACTACGACATTTTATTCAATACAAAATACTAAAAAGCCTATCAGTGCACATAAGAATAATGCCAAAAGCATCATATAATATCACTAACACGTAACACCAGAATCGAATAACAATGTATCAGTTATCACTAATTATACGTGTACCTATCAACAGAACAGAACAGAACAGATATTATATTTCAGACCTGTACATAAATACATCGTCATAGTAACATAATTACAACACATAATATCACGTAAAATATATTGTTAATTAATACATAATTTGTACCGCCAATTTCCTTTCAGTAAATTCATTTTTTTTCTTATTACCATATCAAAGTAATACATGAAATACTTTTAAGTCATCAACTCTTAAAAATAAAAGGATGAACAAATTTATCAAATATTTAAATGATTTTCTTTCATTGATTCATCGATTGTTTCCAAAAATAGATAAAAGATATTCAATATATTTACATATCATAATAACGTTTACAATGCTGATTATTCATTTCAGAGATTTTCTAATATACTGAGCAAACCCCAATATAATACTTTTGTCCATTGTTTTAAGCAATTCATTGAGGTTGTACATGAACGGTCTTTAAAACATGTTTATTTATAAACGTCTTTCTAAAATCACTGTAGCAAGGACAGATGCCAATAAAATGGTAAAATGTACATGTATCTTCTTCCTCAGTTTTGTTACAACAACGGTGTACACACTGAACAGATGTGTCATTTACGTTTGGTCTGGACTGTTATAGTCAGACGATTATTTACGGTATTGAATTTAAGACAGAACGAAGTGTTTTCAAATTTTACACAGTTTGTGCCACACAGGATACAGTGTGCTGAAACTTGAAAACAGTGCCGACACAAAATAGAACAGGTAACCCATCATGAAAATTTATTAGCAAGATATGTGAACAAATGAACATCAGTTTGTCTCTCTTAAGATAGATAAGACAAGTTAACAGCAAGATAAACATACCGTGTAAAATATTTACTTTACAATACAACGATGAACAGTTCATAGCTAAATTAGAAAATAAGTGTGAAAATAGTCATTGTATCAATTAAGTAAGCAAGTAATTTCGTCACTCATTAAGGGTGTCTTAATTGACAAAGCCGATCTCCCTTGAGGTACACGTTTGAAGTAAATCATTAAAAGTTAATACCAGGAGAGATTATATATACTACACAATTGAAGATAATAGATGAAAATGAAATATTACTGGCACTTTGCGTAGTAATACATGCTAGAGTAGATATGACTAGGAAGTAGGGCGGAGATTGTGTAGTCAACGACTCCGAAAAGTTTCGCAATAAAAAACTCCACAAAAATGCAACTTTACTTACTTATTTACACAAAGGGAATAAAGAACAAAGATCGGGTTCAAGATTTACAGGTCAACGGTAAAAAGGCACTTATCCTATAAGGATTCTGATAGCCTCAATAGTTGATATCACGCCAGTTGCATGTGTATACTTATCGCAAAGTGGTCAGTTTACCTTGACGTCGTTTTAGATTAACTTACACATACATGTACAAATTGTATTCACGCGATTCGCCTATGTAATCTGCATTATAGCTTTGCAACACATTCCACTTCACAGACGCATGTTCAACACAAAATAGACTGGTTTGATATTAGAATGCAATAAAACTGGTTATGTAAAGTTAGACCAGTAATGGTAAGGAATATAAACAGATTGATAACAGTTTCACAATACAAATAACTGTTTTATGCAATATCAACAATTCATATCTTTCTTTGAATTTTGGCGTAAAATTGTCGATCTTACACGAAAATTGTTTACTTCTACTATTTAATTAAAACTAATACATAGATACATGCAGATAATAATTATAATTGTCCTGGAAAAGGTAATAATAAACCTGGATTTAACTGTTTGGCATTTTTAAAAACAAATCATTTCGACCGAGTGTCAATTTGTTTCCATTGTTGAAATGAAATATAGAGTTGATTAAGTATTTTGAGATAGTACATGAATACAATTTGCTTAAGATCTCACAAAATACACTCTGCTACCCATTCTGATGAAAATTTAAATAAAAAATACACTTCATCTCATAATTGGAGAAAATAGCTCTTAAAATATGCCATAGCAATTGCAAAAATAACTATTTTATTCTAAATGAATATATTTGCATAAATATTAAGATTATACTTCTTTAAAAGTTTATATTCACGTTAAGTTGCAATAAACAATTATTTTTACCGGTATGAATATTTGATATATATTGAACATAATACAAAAGACAATTGGCAGGCATATCCGTAAATGAGGGTGCCGTTCAAACAATGTCTGTTAGCAAAATATTGCGTAGTGGCACTGACTGGTGAAAGAAACTCTGTCGTCGATTGATACTGATCATAAGTTTATCCTAGCTGTCTTTATTGAAAACCGACCTTTCGCTTACTTCATTGTCTTTTCCTTGACCGAGCTGTCAAAACGTTTGAAATTGGTGCGCATTAAAATTATAGAAATCTTTCTAAATATTTGATTTTTACTAGATCCGTGTCAATTTAATTTGCCCCTAGTCAATTTCATTTTTTATTAATTAAAAACTATATGTCTTTGCTCCAAACTAAATCAACAGTGTTATTCGTCATAATTTACTTTGTTTTCTTAAGTGTTTGAAAGAAAATCCAGCTATTTCGAGTCCATTAAACAATTTTCAGATGCATCTAAAATAACGTTAGATGGTCAGTAAAGTGTGTTATTTTGTATTCTGTATTATCTAGTTTAATCTCTTGATCATTATTATTTGTGAATCTTAAATCTAATATATAGTGTTTTATATAAATATATAAGGGGACAGGGAATTGCCTTGCCTACAACCGCTTTCAATGTTCGTGAAAGACGACAGATTGTCTCCATAATTTGAAATAACAGTAATCCTGGCATATGGCTTACCTCTAAATAATACAGTATGTGATAAGTTAATAGAGTAGTTTTGCCTATAAAACGACTGTAATAGTCTCTCTGATACATGTAACTGGACATGTGATATATGCACAAGTCTTGGTTTGTGTTTAATATGTTTTATCCACTTAATCATTCATACACAAACTATCTGATCATTAGTGGACGGGTCTATAATTATACTTATGAATATGTAGCTGTATATGTTAACAATTCTATATTCATGTACTAAAATCCAGTTTAATCTGTATTCATAAGTTTATATAAAACAGTTTTATTCTGTTACATTTGTACCTGCCGCAGCTGAATCTATTGTTGAAATAGCCGTTTGGAAGATAGATTTTAGAAAGTGTATTTCTGTATCTTATTTCGGTATAACAGTACCGATGCCTAATCTTTGAGTTATAAAGTGTCTCCTATTATATAACTGTAGTTGCGGGTTCTAAGGACAAAATGTGGTACGACCAGTAACAAAATATGCTACTTTGTATCTTAAACCCAAATATATGTTAACAGGATCACCCAGCCTCACGCTTCCCACGCCGTTATATAAAAGACGAGATCATGGAAATAAAGTGGTCCCATCAGACTATTCCCTGGTATTTGCGCGAGCATACATATGTGTATGGTGTGAAACATAAAACTAAATGCTGACATATATTTATTTATGTAAACAGGATACGTAACGCCGAAGAACAAATATGAGAACGTTTCTAGTGTGTACCGTACTTATTGTTTTATGTGGCACCTATATGGAATGCCAGAAAGGTAAGTTACCTAAAGCTCAACTTGATGCTTTGTCCAACACGTTAAATGAAACATATGAACTGCTGCAAACACTAATCGGTACATATGGGGAATTTATTCAAAGTAAGACATATAAAAAGGTATTCGTGTTATTTTTTAATTAAATTTCATTACCCTATTTTTTAACAGTAGAGGTTACGTATTAAATGAAATAAGTTGATACGCTAGTACTAAAGGTGATTAAATGTGATTAAACTACATGTGTTTAAATAAAACAAACATGTTCACTCTCAAAAACTATTTTTGTTTTAATTTCGACCACAAACTGGTTATTAAATAAAACTGTCTGACTTGACGGTTGCGATTTCGAAAGAAAATATACTTTCATATGAAACATTATTCATTTAATTAATTTGGACTAATAGTATGTCTCAACAATAATATGTTTTTCAATCAAACAGAAATCTTTCATTTCGATGAATTTTGAAAATGAGAAATAAAGAAGGAAGATTATTGAAATTTGTTTCAGAAAATAAAGAGGCAGCCGATAAGCATAGATTTCATTTAATATTCAAGATATGATGAATCTTAGACATAATTACAACTACTCCAACTAATACTACCACTACTACTACTACTGCTATTAATACTACTAATATTACTACTACTACTACTACTATTTCTACTATTGCTACTACTACTAATACTACTACTAATATACTACTACTCCCTCAATTATCTCTGCTACGTCTGCTACTACATTTACTACTACTACTACTCCTACTATTACTACAACTACTTTTACCACCAATACTACGTCTACTGCTACTACTACTGTCTCTACTTCTAATACTTCTACGCAGACTACTAAATATACTAATACTACCCATATAGAAGATAGGTGTATTAATGATTAATGATAAAATGATGAAAGCTTTTTATGTTTGGTTCGTTACCTGTTCATATGGGCGATTTTTTTTTCACACATTTCTTTACAAAACATTTAAAAAAATCCAGAACATAACATAAATCATTTCATAACGATATTTATATTTCAGCCAATTGTTACACTAATTCAAAAACATGGACAGGGCGTGTATCACACACAGTTGGTGGTCGAAAATGCCAACGATGGGTGTCGAACCTACCCCATAAACACACCAGACATGCCGACGCCTTATTCCCAGACGGAAGCCAAAAGGCAGCCAAGAATTACTGTAGGGACCCTGACGGAGAGGGTGCGCCTTGGTGCTACACAACAGATGTCTGCAAACGATGGGAGTATTGTGGCATTCCTAATTGCCAGAGTATGTAGTTTCGAACAATTCACGTCCTTTGAAATTTGTATATGAACGTACACGTAATAAAATATGCTGCATATACGTTGTAAGTGAGAAATATTCCCCTGAGTCATGATTAATCTTTGTTTCTTAAAAACTGACTGATGATCGATTGATTATTCGTTTGTTTTGACCTTTACCTGGGGAAACATATTTTCAAACATGTTGATAGATTTATCTGCTTAATATATAGTGTCAAATACATATTTTAATGAAACTATACTACTCCTACTACTATTACTGCTGTTACTTCTACTGCTGTTACTACTACTGCTGTTACTACTTCTATAATTATTACTACTACTACTACTACTACTACTACTACTACTACTACTACTATTGCTACTACTGCTTCTACTTCTTCTTCTACTTCTATTATTACCAATACCTCTACTAATCAAACTACTAAATCTACTACTTCTTCTTCTATTACTACTACTATTACTGCAACTACTATGACTGCAACTACTACTACTACTACTTCTGCTACTACTGCAACTACTACTACTACTACTTCTCTACCTGTACTACTACTACCATTACTGCAACTACTACTACTACCTCTCTACCTGTACTACTACTACTACTGCTACTACTACTACCATAACTACTACTACTACTACTACTACAACTACTACTACTACTACTGCTGCTGCTACTACTACTTCTACTACTACTACTTCTACTACTAGTACTTCTACTACTACTTCTACTACTCCTACTTCTATTACTTCTATTACTACTACTACTACTACTGTTACTACTACTACTACTACTACTACTAATACTACTACTATTACTGCCACTGCTACTGCTAATGATACTTCTACTACTGCTACTACTACTATCACAGCTACTACAACTACTACTACTACTACTTCTACTTCTACTACTACTACTACTACTACTACCATCACTACTTCTACTACTACTGCTACTGCTACTACTACTACTTCTACTATTACTAATATAACTACTACCACTACTACAACTACTACCACAGTTACTACTCCTACTTTTACTACTACTTTTACTACTTCTACTATTACCACTACTTCTATTACTACTACTACATCTACTACTCAGACTACTAAATATACTACATCTTATACTACTTCTACTACTACTACTACTACTACTACTACTACTACTACTTCTTCTACTACTACTTTTACATGTACTTCTACTAATACTACTATACTACTTCTACTACTACTACTGCTACTACTGTACTACTACTGCTACTACTCATACCACTTCAACTACTACAGTAACTACAAAAACTACCGCTGCTACTACTACTACTACATGTTCTTCTTCTACAACTACTACTACTACTACTTCTACTACTTTAACTGCTACTACTATTTCTTCTACTGCTACTACTACTACTTCTACTACTACTACTTCTACTACTACTACTACTACTACTACTACTACATGGACTTCTTCTTCTACTACTACTATTACTCCTTCTTCTACTACTACTACTACTATTATTATTACTTACACTACTAAAACCACTACTAATACTTCTATATAATGTATATTTAGAGTTATATATTTCGTTTAATTTTCTAATAAGATAATATGATTGACTTAATGAAAAGATATTATTAAATAACCAGTACATGTTTTAACACGCAGAGAAGATAGGTGTATTAATGTACATCGTGTTGAATAACAGTTTTTTTTGTTGAAGCAATATTAGTCTCCTAGATTCAGTTTAAGTTTAGACACAAGAGTTAATCATCAGCAGCAGTGTCAAACTGCCTTTGTTTCTTAATGTATTTTTTTAATTAAGGCATAGCTTTATATATCTACCCGTATCACAAAATGATGAAAGCTTTTTTAAGTTTGGTTCGTTATACTTATGGCAATGGAGCACATGCTTGGTTACACTAATGACAATGGTAAACCTGCTTGGTTATACTAATGACAACGGTACACCTGCTTGGTTATACTAATGGCAATGGCATACCTGTTTGGTTATAATAATGACATAGGTACACCTGTTTGGTTATACTAACGACAATGGTACACCTGTTTGGTTACACTAATGGCAATGGTACACATGCTTGTTATACTAATGACAACAGTACACCTGCTTGATTATAGTAATGACAACGGTACACCTGCTTGGTTATACTAATGACAAAGGTACACCTGCTAGGTTGTACTAATGACAACGGTACCACTGCTTGGTTATACTAATGGCAACGGTACACCTGCTTGGTTATACTTATGGACAACGGTACACCTGCATTGATATACTTATGACAACGGTACACCTGCTTCGTTACACTAATGACAACGGTACACCTGCTTGGTCATACTAATGACAATGGTACACCTGCTTGGTTATACTAATGACATAGGTACACCTATTTGGTAATACTAATGACAATGGTACACCTGCTTGGTTATACTAATGGTAATGGTACACCTGCTTGGTTATACTAATGACAATGATACACATGCTTGGTTATACTAATGGCAATGGTACACCTGCTTGGTTATACTTATGACAACGATACACCTGCTTGGTTATACTCATTGCAATGGTACACCTGCTTGTTATACTTATGACAATGGTACACCTGCTTGGTTATACTAATGGCAATGCTACGCCTGCTTGGTAATACTAATGGCAATGGTACACCTGCTTGGTTATACTTATGACAATGGTACATCTGCTTAGTTATACTAATGGCAATGGTACACCTGCTTGATTATACTAATGGCAATGGTACACTTGCTTGGTTATACTAATGGCAATGTTACACATGCTTGGTTATACTAATGACAACGGTACACCTTCTTGGTTATACTAATGACAATGGTACACCTGCTAGATCAAAATAATGACAATGGTACACCTGCTTGGTTATACTAATGGCAATTGTACGCCTGCTTGGTTATACTAATGACAATGGTACGCCTGCTTGTTTATACCAATGACAACGATACACCTGCTTGGTTATACTAATGACAATGGTACCTCTTCTTTGGTATACTGACGGCAATGGTACACGTGCTTGGTTAAACTAATGACAACGGTACACCTGCTTGGTAATACTAATGACAATGGTACACCTGTTTGGTTATAAAAATGACATAGGTACACCTGTTTGGTTATACTAATGACAATGGTACACCTGCTTGTTATACTAATGACAACGGTACACCTGCTTGGTTATACTAATGGCAACGGTACACCTGCTTGGTTATGCTAAAAGCAACGGTACAACTGCTTGGTTATACTAATGGCAACGGTACCCCTGCTTGGTTATACTAATGTCAATGGTACACCTGCTGGGTATACAAACGATATAGGTACACCTGCTTGGTTATACTAATGACAACGGTACTCCTGCTTGGTTATACTAATGGCAACGGTACACCTGCTTGATTATATTTATAGCAATGGTACACCTGCTTGATTATACTAATGGCAATGGTACACCGGCTTGGTTATACTAATGGCAATAGTCCACCTGCTTGATTATGCTAATGGCAATGGTACATCTGCTTGATTATACCAATGGCAATGGTACACCTGCTTGGTTATACTAATGGCAATGGTACACCTGCTTGAATATACTAATGGTAATGGTACGCCTGCTTGGTTATACTAATGGCAATGTTACTCCTGCTTGATTATACTGATGGCAATGGTACACCTGCTTGGTTATACTAATGGTAATGGTACTCCTGCTTGGTTTTATTAATGACAATGGTACACCTGCTTGGTTATACTAATGGCAATGGTACACCTGCTTGATTATACTAATGGCAATGGTACTCCTGCTTGATTTTTCTAATGACAATGGTTCACTTGTACACCTGCTTGGTTATACTAATGGCAATGATACACCTGCTTGGTTATACTAATGGCAATGGTACACCTGATTGGTTCGTTACCTGTTCACATGGGCGATCTTTTTCCACATATTTCTTTACAAAACATTTAAAAAAATCCAGAACATAACATAAATCATTTCAAATGATATTTCTATTTCAGCCAAATGTTACACTAATTCAACAACATGGACAGGGCTTGTATCACACACAATTGGTGGTCGAAATTGCCAACGATGGGTGTCGAACCAACCCCATGAACACACAAGACATGCCGACGCCTTATTCCCAGACGGAAGCCAAAAGGCAGCCAAGAATTACTGTAGGGACCCTGACGGAGAGGATGCGCCATGGTGCTACACAACAGATCCCAGAAAACGATGGGAGTATTGTGGCATTCCTAAATGCCATAGTACATAGTTTCGAACCATTTACGTCCTTTGAAATTTGTATATGAACGTACACGTAATAAAATATGCTGCATATACGTTGTAGTGAGAATATTCCCCTGAGTCATGACTAATCTTTGTTTCTTAAAACTGACTGATGATCGATTGATTATTCGTTTGTTTTAACCTTCACCTGTGGAAATATCACATCGAAACATTTTGATAGATTTATCTGCTTAATATATAATGTCAAATACATATTTTAATGAAACTGTTCTACTCCTACTACTATTACTGCTGTTACTACTACTGCTGTTACTACTTCTTAAATTTTTACTACTACTACTATTTCTACTACTGCTACTACTACTACTATTACTACTATTACTACTACTACTACTACTACTACTTTTGCTTCTCTTACTACTTCTACTACTTATATTATTACCAATACCTCTACTACTCAAACTACTAAATCTACTACTACTTCTTCTACTACTTCTACTATTACTGCAACTACTTCTACTACTACTAATACTGCTGCTGCAACTACTACTGCTACTTCTCTATATTTACTACTACTACTTTTACTGCAACTACTACTACTACTACTAATGTCAATGGTACACCTGCTTGGTTATACTAATGGCCATGCTACACTTGCTTGTTATACTAATGGCAATGGTACACTTGCTTGATTATACTAATGACAATGGTACAGCTTATTGGTTATGCTAATGGCAATGGTACACCTGATTGGTTATACTAATGACAATGGTACAGCTGATTGTTTATACTAGTAACAAGGGTACACATGTTTGCTGATAGTAATAGTTTTACAAGTGACGATGGTGCACCTGCTTGTCTTTACTAGTGTGAATAATACACGCTCTTCATTAAAGTAGTGACAATGGTAAACATTCTTCTTTATACTTGGGACAATGGTAAACATTCTTATTTATACTAGGGACAATGGCATAAATGCTTGTATACTCTAATGGCGATCATGCACTTATTTCTTTAGACTAGAGGTACTGGCAAACATGTTTGTTTGTACTAATAGCAAAAGTAGATATTACTGTTTCTATTAGTAATAATGATGCACATTATTCACCGTTCGGTGTTTCCTTGTAACTCTACTCTCAAACGTAAAATACCGAACTAGCTTCCGACTTTTTCCGAATATTTAGATAAAGTTGATTTTGAGACGATACGTCATACCAAAAACAATAGAAACAAATATGCCGAACGACTGAGCCTCGCATGATATAATTTACCAACTCGTTTAATAGATACAATAATAAATGAGCATAGGTGTAGGAACGTTTCAATAAGGAGCTCTGGGGCGGGGGGGGGGGGGGGGGGCGGGGGTTCAACCCGAGGTGAGAGTGTATGAGGATGTACTTTCAGGCTCCAAAGTATATGCTAAAACTGAATATTGGGTGGGACGTGGGGGTGAGCACCCCATCCCCCTTGGGCCCCACGGCTCCTACGAATATGACGAGTACTCATGTAAAATCTCTATATATTTCGCATATTCGCGATCGACCTTGTTCAACAAAATGTTTAATGTTCTTCTGATTCTATCGCTACGCTACAAAAGATATAATGTTATTTTCAACAGTTTTCAGAACTAGCATGACTTTACCAGTTTGGAAAATCATTAATGCTTTCTTAAACGTGGAGTTTCGATTAAAAATACTTTTTTAATAGGATTGAACGCCATTTTCAGCCTAAAATGTATCGGAAATTGTCGCTAAACCCCTTTTCAAGAGGGTATTCCTTACTGAAAATCGATATTTCAGAAAGCATTAATGATTTGTTAGACTTGTAAAGTGGCATACACAGTTTTGTTGGTGGAGGAAAACCTAAGAATAAATCTAAGTAGAACCACCTTCAGGAAGTTACTGGCAAACTTTCTCACTTAAAGTTTTTGGAGCGAGCGGGCTCAAACCTACAACCTCAGCAATGAGAGATAAGCGATCTTGAAGCAGCGCCTTAGACCACTCGGTCAAGGAGGATCCTTACATATAATAAAAAAAAAATTATACCCGAACGACTTTTTTTAATAACAAAATTGTATTTCTCTTAAATATATGTTAAACTAAGAAGTTACATGTATTTTTTTATTTTACTTTTGATTAGAATAAATATTGAATAGAAGTATGCGAAATTTTAAGCAAATTTTGTTCATGCACTATGTCAAAATATTTGCCCCTGCATGTTGCCCGAAATCCCAAATCATAGCTTTATAATTACACTCATTTTGTCTACTTGACAAGGATACCTTAATATACAACCTCTTTTGATTATACTCGTATAATTTCCTTCCTACTAAGTCTTGTACTATACATATATATATATATATATATATATATAGTTTAGTTAATATATGCTTAATAATAGTATATGTATCAATCCGTCTCTGATATAAATAAAAAAAGAACAGGAGAGAAATTCTATATGCTTAAACCAAAAACTAAAAGTGATATATCCAAATTTCACGACATTTTCTCTTGGCCGAGTTTATTTATTTTCATAAACAAATCCCGAAGTAGTTAATTCTAAAACAGCTACTGAAATCCTCTTTAAAAGTCAGCCCGAGAGAAATATAAGTCGCGATTTTGTCGCAGCTAAGACTTTGCTGGCAGTGTAGCTATCTATTGTATTTGGTTTGAGATCTAGTAGTCTTGTTCCGGATGTTAGAAATTGTTATAACGGCTATTAAGGAAGAAGCGGAGGTCGTAGTGTAGTAAACAAATGCTGGCCTCTCACACCAGAGGTTGCGTGTTCGATCCCCAGCTCGACCCGATGCCTCTCGTACTGGTTCTACACAGAAAGCGCACCGGAGAGCGGATCATATAAGCATTGAGCTTAAAATGCACTCAAGCTAAAATAAATTAGCACAAACTTAGGGAAGAAATGTTGGTCGACAAATACCAACACAAACTAACTTTCCATTACATACCACATATGTTCTTCTAGAACAGACCATGACATAAAAGTTCGATGAATTCAGACGCTTGAGCAGAACTTATTATAGTAACGACACACACAGTAGTGTAATGATAGTCTCTGTTCAAGAACTAATACATCTAATTCATACTAGATATACACAAAAGAGCAATTAATTAAGATTTAGTTGTGTAATTTTGATGAAATTGATCTATTCAGTACGTAGAAGAGTGTTTATTGTCTAACAATGGTTATATACGACTTGGTTATTATGTCATCAGTACGTCATAGCTGTGACGTATTTCCGGTCCCGTACCGTCTATATGCGCAGAAATGCTTCATCCACGTCGTCCGATTCGATCATCAGGCTTTTGTTGTCCTCGTTTTCAATTGGGATTGTAAAGCACTTGATCTTCTTTCTGTAGCTTTTCCTTTTCCAAAATAGTTTCATCTTGTTAAAGAGAAAGAGAATCCTATATTAATTTATCACTATTAATTTATATCATAAATCTAAGTATATGCGTGTAATAACCCTATGACAGAGCTTGGATATGAGTTCTAAAACAGTGTTTAGTTACTGCCGATTGATCGTTCGGTCTTGTCCGTAAAAATGCCGACTTTATTGTAAGACGTTGACAATATACGACGACTGATTAAAACTAATCTATTTACACAATTTATTGATTTTATTTAGTACATTAGGCTTGAGATTTAACTTAAAATGATCTCCCTTACATGACCACAACAAGATTATTGCGCCCAAAAATTAGAGCTGTGTAAAGCGGTTGGGCATTGCTTTTGTTGAAAATGCATAGTTTTTTTCATAACTTTGTATTTATGAGAACAATGGAACATTTCCATGAATTTTGCAAAATTTGGATGACATTGGTTACTGTTTGATAGGTAGTCCAGTTATTCTAAAGTTAACCTCCAAATAATTGCAACAGAAAATGTTTTCAATGTAATCAGTAGCTTAACATAGGGTAACAAAAATATCAAAAGTCTAACAAAATATATTTAGTGGAACATGGTGAATTTTAAACTTGAAATATAATAAAAAGTGTTCTAAAAAGCATGTTCGCTTTAGACCACCATACATGTATACTCCTGGAACGCTTCAGTCATCCGGTAAAAAGCATCCAGTGAACAGATCAAAACAAATAATTCACGTGTTTGCAGACAACATTTAATCTTCACATTATGAGGTGAGTTGCGCTTTATTGTTTTGTTCTGATATCAGTAATCGATAAGGTAACATTATATCAGCTAACATGACTATTAGTAATATTAATATTTGTCTCTAAAAGGTAATATTGAGGAATAATCGTTAATGTCATGTGTTTTCGTGACTTCAAGAAGGTAAAAAATGTAAGCTACTTTTTCTTGAATATTGCAAGAATATTCTTTAAGATTGAGAAGTAAACGATATTTACAAATATATAGAATAAAAATTGAATTAAAAAAAATATATTAAAAATAATTTCCGGGAACTTCTGCCAATTTTTTCAAAGTACGGAAGCCCATTCGGGTCATTTTTTTTATTTTTATCTATACTTTTTGATAATGCTTCAAAACGTGGTGTTTAGTTATTGTTTCTTATTTTTTCTTTGACAATTGAGTGAAATATTTGTTGTTTAATACTTTAATTCCTTATCTATTGCATTTATCATTAAATAATGAAGATATATTGTAATAGATATATTGTTTATAAATCAGATTTTTTTTTCAGTGATGTATCTGTCAAACTCGCTCTTGACGGCAATACGCTAACAGTGAAGCTACGAGAAAAGGGAAGCAATGGCATCAATGAAGCAAGTAAATTACGTGGTGATGACCTATGTACTCATCCAGGACAAGTAATACATACAGAATGCCGTCGATTATATTGCAATCCAAATGAAATAAAAAAGACACTTAAAAAACAACACAACGTCCCCTAGTCCTTTTTCATTACGTTCAAGTAATGGACCCTACCATTGCAATACACATTGTTTGTTTTGTGGTCAGCTCACAAAATATAGCGGAAGAAAAAGAGGTTGTGATGTATTTCCTGTTCGAACACTTGAATTTCAAGAAAAAATAGAAAACGTTTGCAGAAATAGAGATGACCATTGGGCTGAGCAAGTAAAGTATAGATTAAAGAGTGTACATGAGCTACCAGCTGCAGATGCAACTTACCATCAGTCGTGCAGTGTTAATTTTAGAACCGGCGGGGAGATACCACAAATATTTCAACTTAATAACAAAAAAAGCAAGAAACATTGTGGAAGGCCAATAAACTATGATCAAGCGTCAGCATTTTTAGAAGTTACACAATACCTAAGAGATAATGATGATGAACAAATAACAATTGTAGATCTAGTAGAGCGAATGAAAGATATATGTTGGGAACTTGCTTACACGGTAACACACATGAGGACAAAACTTAAAGAACACTTTGACTCCTCTATCATAGTTACAGATATAAATGGCAAAAGGAATGTTGTAACATTCAGAAACAATGCATCATCAATTTTACGGAGTTTTTACGAACGTCCGAAAACGCAGGATTCTTTATCTGAAAAGAAAGAAATTATAAAAACAGCAGCAAAGTTGTTGTTAAATGAGATAAAAGCTATAGATGCAACTAAACTGAGTTACCCAGATCCATCCGACTTGATGTCAATGGAAGCAAATTTAAATTACATTCCTGATAGTTTGAATTTTGTTTATTGAAACAAATGCTGATATGAAGATTGCCTCTATTGGTCAATCGGTAATACAGGCTTCGAGGCCAAGGGTACTTATTGCACCACTACAGATTGGACTAGGAGTTCAAATGCACCATCATTTCTCATCGAAATTTTTGGTTGATACCCTTAATAGGTTGGGATTCTGCTCATCATATACCGAGATTAAAAAGTTTGAAGTCAGTGCAGCAGCTTCACAAGGAACGGATATCCCTGATCTTAAACATGGCCAGTTCAGACAATACATTGCAGATAATGTAGATCATAATGTCAGAACTTTAGATGGACACAACACTTTTCACGGCATGGGCATTATTGCTTGTGTCACACCTGGAACTAAAGAAACCAAGGCAGTGCCACGGATTTCAGCAACAACTGACGGTCTTATCGCAATCGGAAAAATTAAAATCCACTTTTACAGACAAGAAAACAACAACATGTCATCAAAAACATTTGAAAAGCTACCAACATTTGAGGCTGATGATCCCACAGATAATGTAGACTTATTAGCAAAGATTACTTGGCCATTAAAGTCGCCAAAGCCAGGATGGTCTGGAATGATGCAAATGATACGGAAGGGACCTTACCCAGGACAGTCGTCTGTCTACTTTCTTCCAATGATTGACATGAATCCTAGTGATGTATCATGCGTCTACTCAACACTAGTTTATGTTTGCTAACAAGCCAAACGACAAGGAACTGAACAAGTGATAACCTTTGACCAGCCTCTATACTGGAAAGCATTAACCATTATCTGTAACGAAGCATTGACAAGTGATTTAAAAAAAATCGTTCTCAGGTTAGGTGGATTTCACATTGAAATGAGCTACCTTGGTTGTATAGGAAAGCTTATGGAATGTTCAGGAATAATTGAATTGCTAGAAATGGTATATGCCTCAAATACTGTTGCACATATGTTGTCTGGGAAAGCAGCTGCCCGAGCAATTAGAGGTCACTTTCTTGTTGATGATGTTTTAAATGCCATGCTTGTTGAAAAGGCTTTTGACATTAATCTATTTTCTGAGCAGGAGAAAGAAGAACTTAGTCATAAAGAAACTGATCCTGACATTTATAGTGACGAAACTGAAAATTTAAATAATAAAATCGACTTAGAATCTGAAACAAAACAGCAGTCTAATACAATGGCAACTCACATTTGTGATGAAATATTAATTGAGGTTGGAAATATGTATGATAAACTTATGGCATCAGATATCACTGTTGAATCCATTTCTTGTGAAGCTGTATTTGAAAAGGTAAAGGAAAAAATGAACAACAAAAAACAATCTCTTTCCAATTTCCCCACATCGAAACTATAGTTGATGTATATGACAATGGTAGACTTGTTACGCAAATTTATTAAAGCAGAACGCACAGGTTGTTGGCAACTTCATCTTCAAACACTGAAAGACATGTTGCCCTATTTTGCTGCTGCAGGTCACAACCTGTATGTCAAATCAACATATCTATACCTTCAAACAAAGGGAAGGCTTCAAGAGGAACATCAAAATATTTTTGATTTTTTCAGTGATGGATATCATGTTATACGGAGAAGTGACCGCTTTTGGGCTGGTTTGTCATCAGATTTAGTGATAGAACAAGTGTTGATGCGTAGTGTTAAAGCAACTGGTGGTATGACACGTGGACGAGGTTTGTCAGAATCACAGAGGACTCAATGGTTGCTTTCAATGCCAGCATGTGCCGAAATTAACAGAGCCATGCAGACAGTTACAAACATTGATTATCAAACAAGTGACCAGCATGTAGAAAGCAGACCAGCTAGGAAAGAAAGAGATCAAAAAGATAAATTAAAGTTCTATTCTTTCCTTCAAGAGAGAAATCCATTTGCGGAAGATTCAACATTGCGTAACATTGAAACTGGCATGTCAGCTGATTCTCGTGTTAACGTTAATGCTGCGAATGAAGTTGGTAACAAGATTCTGGATGCTATGGTTGATAAAAATGTACTTGAATATAGCTTTAAGAAGTCTAATCAAGCAGTTACTCTTGGTTCCAAACCTTCTGTGAAAGTTGACGGAGAAGCCATCGTCGTAGATCCACAACTATTGTTTCAACGTCTTATCGCAGCGGCTGACAGACTGTTTGATAATCAGGCAGAGATATTTTCCTATGAGTTGTGTAGTTTGCCCTTTTCACTTTTTGAAGCATCGGGTCTTATGAGAGAGGCAGATAAGCCATCCCTTGCTAACGCAATCTGGTCATTAGGTGAATGCAACAAACAGGACACCTCAGGCGAACATGTACAATACGTTTTAGATGGTGGCTCACTGTTACAACGCTTGCCATGGAATAAAGGAGATTCATTCGGATGTATTTGTGAAACATACGTTGATTATGTAACAAGAAAGTATGAAACTCCAGTTATCGTTTTTGATGGCTACTCAACCGGTTCTTCTACCAAGGATTGTACCCACATACGGCGTACAAGAGGCGTAACTTGTCCTAAAGCACAGTTCAATGAAACTACACCATTCAGATCTAAAAAGGAACATTTTCTTACGAATGTGGAAAATAAACAAGCTTTCATCGATATGCTTAGTCAGCACCTTGATATAAAGGGTTGCAAAACATTTCATGCAACAAGTGATGCTGATGTATTAATAGTCAAAACTGCTGTAGATTGTGCTAGAGTTTGTGATACTGTAGGAGAGGATACAGATCTGTTAATTCTTCTTTGCTATCATTGTAACATTGGTACTAACAAGTTATACTTTACATCAGATATAAACAGAGTGAATGCAAAGAGTGTAAAAAAGTGGGATATAACACGAACAGTGCAAGCAATTGGTCCCGATTTGTGTAAACAACTCCCATTTGTTCATGCACTTACTGGTTGTGACACCACATCACGTCTGTTTGGTGTAGGGAAAGGTGCAGCTTTCAAAAAGCTCAGATGTAACAATTACCTAAAGGAGCAAGCAGATGTGTTCATGAATGACAATGCAACAAAGGAGGAATATGAAAGCAGGCGAAGAGGCAATTATATGTCTGTATAATGGTATACCACATGAAGGACTAGATAATCTCCGATTTCGAAAATTTGCAAATAAGGTAATGACAAGTGCAACATTTGTCCAGGTCCATACCTTGCCACCAACGAGTGCATCTGCTAGTTATCATAGTTTGCGTGTATATTTGCAAATTCAAGAGTGGAATGGTGGAAATTGTAACACTTTGGATGCACTAGAATGGGGTTGGAAAACTGTTGATGATTTGTTACTACCAATAAAGACACATCTGCAGCCAGCACCTGATGATCTGTTAAAGATTATCAGATGTAACTGTAAAGTGAATTGTGACACCAAGCGTTGCACTTGCAGGAAACATGGTTTAGAGTGTTCATCTGGATGTGGAGAATGCCAGGGGGTCAGTTGCTCTAATACACAGGCTGTGGTAGAAATTGATAATTTGGAAGACTTATATACTTCAAATAAGTTTATTTGAAGTAAGTAGTACTTCTGTTTAATAGCAGAGACATGTCTGGTCACGTTTAAAGTTGATGGAGAAGACCATTAATTCTGACAAACTTCTTTTCGGTGCTTTGATAAGTTAACCACTGTTAAGTTCCTTCATTGAAATATAAATTGCTGTACTGTAATATTCATATCCGACAAAAAAGATTCATTGGGAGAACATAATTTAACTTGTTTTCCTCTATATACTAAGTTAAAATTCTAAGTCTTAACCTAAATGTAAAGACTACAATTATGTTGTAAATCTATAGAATATTTAAGTGGTTGGGGTAATATATAAAAGGTTTGGTTAAAAAATCTCCCCACACCCCAACCCCATCTTTAAACAATTGTTTGTGGCATTAAATATAATACTTGTAACCAACAAAATGACTACTTTTAGGAGTACGTGGAAAAAAAACACATGAATACTGTCTTTGGCAATTTTTTATAGAAGATATTGTGAAAAAAAGAAAATATTTTCAGATTGATGGCATCGTTGAAATAATTAATTTTAAGGTGGTTCCACCAATGATATTTTGTTAGACTTTTGATATGATATCAGGTAGATATTATACTTTTATGAACAACAAATTTCATTTCTGTTGCAATTAGTTGGAGGTTTAGCTTTTATTCTCATAGAATGAGTGGACTAAGGGTATCACGTTTAAAGATCCGTAGTGATACACTGCAACAAATGGACAGAATTGTCAAAAATGACAGGGCGCCATCAAACCATCGAAATTGTGAAAAGGCAATCTGTTCAACCCCATGTTTATTGTGCATTATTTTACCAACAGAGGACTATCTATTGAATTAAGGCATTTTAGAACTATTGGTAATGTGTTCAGTGTTCAAGAAATGCTTTTTACATGTAATGTAGAACAGTGTAAATTAATTGTTGTGTCAGACGTTAAGACACCAACAAGGAGAATATTCTAGGCTAACTCTTAAGAACCTTGATAGCTGCAGAACCAGTCTGTAGAGCGGAGGCATATCTTTCCTGATTGTTTCTGTTAAATAGAAATGTTGGGAAAGCCACATTTGATCACGTTGATTGGTTATTTCTTCAACCGAAAGTTTAAATGACGTCACAGTTTAGTAAGCGTTCAATTGCTATGAATTGTGGGGCAGGAATAGAATTCCCCGCTTTTTCATTGTGGGTTATGTCTCACCATATATACTTAGATACTTAAAAACTTAAATCTAAGAAAAGCAGCCAGGTGATCAATATTTTAGGCTGGTTCTAGTACATTTGGATACAGTTTTGTTGGTTTTGATTATAAAATAGATAAATAACCAGTCAACACTTAGTAAAGTTTTTAAGTATGTCGGCAAAATGTATGTGAAACAGAGGCCTGCTTCGTGAGGTATCAGATTCTGGGATAGACAACCTGCAGAACAAGGTCTACGCAATACTCACTGTTGTCACCTCTTACAATATGCATAACTCAAGTGGTATCATTAAAGATCGAACGGCATTCTGGAGCCGCACTGGGTTTGAAATTATAATCACAATGCCAAACATGACAAAAATAATGAACTGGACATCATATCCATTAGGTGGATTCCTGTCACCTTTGTAAAGGTCAACAGTAATTATATCACACGGGCTTCTGATGTATGCGGCGGTAACATATTTATATGTATCACTATAGCAATGGTCAATATAGTCTTCTTACCGAGAACTCAACGTAGATACAGGCATGTCGCTTGGGAATGTTCACGTTGTCGAGTTTTAAACAGATTGATCCCAACTTCTTCAGAAATCCCGGGCCACCGAAGCACACTGGTGGAGGTTTAGCAACTGTTGAGAAGATTGGGTTAAATAATATTTTTTACCGCATTCGCTCAAATTGGCTACACAGACGAACTGTATTTCATTTCTTACTGAAAAACATGTGTGGCTGGGTTGAGCTAAAATATAATTTTTCATTTCATTGGTTGCACTCTCTTATTCTGCTGGTGTGACGTCGGGTTGCCATGCGTTTCATCAAACGTTTGCCGCTAGTTGCCATAAAAATGCGTGTACTCATTTAGTGCGTTGACAACGTCGCTGTTCCGGTGATGACATTGGCTTTGTGGTTTTATATTAATATCAAAATTCCAAAATAGTAATATTTT
>CM055912.1:21326083-21327737 GCA_029582155.1 Panopea generosa
ACTGATTTATTAATTTAGAAAAATGTAAAATTTTGTGTTACCAATATAGTTAGCTTTTTTTATATTGTTTTACATTGTTTATATTGCAAAGATAGACACTTAAAACATATAAAATATTTTCAAATATATTTTTATATTCTCTATTTTATTTTCAAATGTTCATGTAACAAAGTTTTCCATTCCGACACTACCATCTTTTTGTGATATTTTCAAAATATACCAGAGTAATCAGTCTGATAAAGTAACTAGTAACTAGTTACTAGAAATGGCTGTTCAGTGCGTGCATACTTTATGTTTTAATCTAAGAATGCTGACTAAACGGTCTGATTATTACCCTCTACAAAGTACATATCAAAATCCACATCAGAACTCTATCATCTTTCAGAACGAATTAGCTGAGAAATGATGTACAACTATCCGTGCAATGGAGAAATAAAAAACAATCAGATTTAGACAGAAAATGATCACTAACCTGGATTTTCAACAGTTGTCAAGATTTTTTCAACGTCGAATTCCTCTGCCTGCGATTGCGCAAAACTGCTGCAGCCATAAATAACGTCTTCTCCATCTTGGGAAGTGTTTCAAAGGTGTCGACACAGTCTTGTTCTCAAACTGCGCCTCCCATGTTGAATTTTGAGAAACTACTTTTGTTGGTCGAACGTCTCCCTTTTATTAATATCTTAGACGGATACGGAGTTACGTGTTCACCGTGGGGTCACCTTGGGGTCACCGTGGAATATGGGTCACTTTTATTCGTATCTAAGACGGATCTTACTGAGTTCCGGGTCGACGCTGTGACACAGTTTATTTGTATTAGGTTACATGTATTTTAAACTAGGACAATATATTAACTAAAAGGCATATGTTTAAGAAGAAAATATCTTTTATTTTCGGTTTTAACGCTATGTTCAACATATTTCAGGTTATATATGGCATATCCAGTTTTATTAGCGGTGGAAGACCCCAGAATGAATCTCCTGCAAGCGACAGGAACCATTGAACTTAGCGGTGAGAGGTAAGTGATCTTGAGACGGCTTCTTTGATCTCTCGGCCACGAAGGACCATTGTATGTTAAATATGTAGAGTCGTCAGATCATATGTTAACAAGTGTTTGATTGATATATTGATGATAAGCTGCAATGTATACTAATAAAGTCAAATAAAGTACAGTAGAGCTTTGAATACTGGAACCTGACTGGTCTTGTCAAAACAGTTCGAGTTAAGGGTTGTTCGAGCCAAGTGTTGTTAAACATCATACCATACATGTACTTGTATGTTCATCAAAATAGGAATCGTTCGGCGGGACCAGATGAGTAGTTCGGGCCATCGGTGTTGGAGCCAACAAAGTCCTCTGTGTGCAAAACATATGTATATAAGAACTGTTACAGGAGACGATTCTTGAAGAATGCATGTAACATATGATGATAAACCAGGATAAGAACAATAGCCTTGATGCGCTCCACTTATGGACCATTACACAAAGTTATCATATAATTGATTGTTTGGGCATGTATTACGTCAGTGGTGTTATTCAAGACTATTTCAAGCTTGAGGTAAATTCATTAAGTTTTGGGTTTTTTTTACTTTGAATCCTAGTGTTTAAAACGTTGAATAGAAAAACTCTTTGTAAAAAGGGGGCGTAACTCGGGAAAAA
>CM055912.1:21328237-21358237 GCA_029582155.1 Panopea generosa
TATCAACTTTTATATCATAGAACAATTGTGTTCAGAATATATCGACCTAATGCTGTACTTTACACACTATATAGGTGTTATTAGAATACACCACGATCATGAACGGTTATATTATATAAATACTGTTATCAGAACATTTCGAATTAATGCCGCATTTTACATTTATTATTGATATTATACCGATACAAAACAATAATAATAATAACTGTTATCAGAAAATATTAACCTATTGCTGTATTTTACATAATATATTATAGGGATGCACAACCATCATACATAATAAAATGATGTTATAGGGAAACCAGACCTTCATTGACCTTTATATTATTGAACAAATGTTACCAGAACACATCAACCTAATTCGGTATTTTACATTATATAATGAGTGATGTTGTGGGAATACACCACCATCATGAACCGTTATATAACAGAACAACTGTCATCCGAACTTGTAGAATCAATGCCGTGTTTTACAGAATATATGTTATAAGGATACACTACCATAATGAAACGTTATATTATAGAAGAATTGTTATCAGAACAAATTGACCAAATGCCGTATTTTACATAATATATTGCTGTTATTTGGGATACACAACCATCAGTAACCATTATATTATCGGACAAATGTTATCAGAACATAATGACATGTGTAAAGGGGAACTATTAAGCCATAGTTGCTTTGTTATCCCGTCGAAGTCCAAGTTAGCTTTATGCCGGTCAGCTGGTTAATAAATGAATAAAGTTCGAATCTACGATAACGCGATAATTATTTTAGTTTTAAAGCGGATTACTGTTCCAAAAGATTGAGAATATTTTCGTTGGAGGAGCGATACACGTGTAATATATAATTAATTGGCCAATATTGTTTAATAATACGATCGTTATCAACAACCATAGAGCGCCACTTTTTACTCATGCAAATCACAGTTCACACTTAATTCATTATAAACACAACATCAATGCCATTTCATGTTACGGTGAACACGTTAATAAGTATATTAACGCTAAGAATACGTATTATTCGTCAATGTGACTAATCGACAAAGATTGGAATTGATATCAATTTAGACCATGTCAATGAATCTACATTTTGGGTACGTCATTGGCCAATAATTAAAAGTAAATAATGATGCATTGGATTATAAGTTTAGATATTTTGATAACGTCTCTTAAGTTATTTATTCGGAAATGAATTGTATCCATAATTTTTACAATTGCATATAATGCATCATCTGGCAGGTTTGCACTGGCAACAATTTTAAATTTATTCATAATTATATGGGCTTAAGTTCTCTCAACACCCAGACAAAGATTGTATAACCTAAAACATGTACAGTTCACATATATGTCATTGCGTAATAATTCCGAAAATGTGTTCTTCTTGTCATTATAAAACATAAAACAGTTTAATTTACGCCAGAAAATTTGAGTTTGTAATGTTTCGTTTGTCATTATGGAATTCTTTTCAGTACGGGAATGTGTCATTGGCGACGATTAACGTGTTCGAGACAAAGTTTTAACCTTTAATTGGGTATGCCGTCAAAATTTTGAAAGATTTTGAGTCACCCCTAACATTTTGTGAACAGTTTAGATTTTGAAGCGGCTTTGTTTACACCTTGTACATGTACCTCCAAACGGTTATACGTTCGTGTGTAAGCCTAACTTTGCTAGTGAAGTAGGACCCCCAAATGTGAAAACGGTCTCACTTGTGAAAATAATCACAAATGTGAAAACGGCCTCACATATGAAAATGGTTATAAATGTGAAAACGGCCTCACATGTGAAAATGGTCACAAATGTGGAAACGCTTAGATGCACATATATAAACATAAATGAATTATAACAAAATAATGCGCAACATGAAACATTGCCGATATAGGCAAATGGTTTAGCTTGCAACAGGTGGTGAATGAACAAAGCATGTTAAGTACATTTTGTTGTGCATTGATACGTGTTATTCGTGCACATTGAAACCCTTCTATATTGCATCAGCTTATTGACGACTCATCCGAACAGGTGACTCATCCGAAACGGAGTTGGTTTCTTCAGTGACAGAAAAGAAGGCGTGGTCAATGTTAACATTGATAATACATTATTACTAAACCAAATTGACTGGAAAACTTCCAAAATTCTACCTTACAGCAGTTAAACATAGGCGTGGTCTCTATTCGATGACAGGCTGTTACAGCCCCAGAGTGACAGGAATATTTGAAGAACAAGTAAACGTGGACAATGACTCATTACAATAGGCATTGAAGTGTTTGGATTAAAAATAGTACTGAAACTATAATATATTACAAATAGGCGTGACTTATTTTAATGACGTATAGTTACAGTGCTAGAATAACAGAAATCTTTGAAGGCAGAGACTCATAACAATTCAATACAATTATTGGAATAAAGAATTATAATATTAGAGACTGAAGTTCTTCAATATACACATATGACCGTCACCTACTGTCATACAACGTTCGTGTAAAACGCAACATTTTGCAGATTTACATTTCCGAGGTAAGTGAAGCAGTTACATACACTTATTAAAGTTGCTGGTTTTAACTTTGTTTAGGTTTTGAAACACATTGTTTTATAATTGTATTATTGCTTTTAATGATTGATATAACAAAGATTTATGATATTTAAATGTTTATCATTGATTAAGTATTTTCTTATTTCAATTTTGATTATATATACTTATGCTTTTTAAAAATATATTTCTTTATGAATATATTAATTGCTATCAATGTTCAATTAAATAATAAAGACTGATACTATTACAATGATATATTCATTAGCAATAATAGAAAAAAACATGACAGTTGTTTAACAGATGTCCAAATTATAAACGTCAGTGGGGCGGTAGTGTTGTAGATATAATGATGGCCGTTAACGCCAGAGTTTGCGGGTTCGACCCCAAGCTTGGCATAATGCTTCTCAAAAAAAAAAAAACAACTCAGTACTTGTTTTACCCAGGAAGGAACCAGAGAACAGTTCACATAAGCTTTGAGATGTCTTCGTAATGGAACTATAATACATTAGTTTAAACTAAATTATATACATCAACATTTTAGCAATATATTAGCTACAAACTTTAAAACCAAAGTCAGCAAATATAACTTTTATATTATTTATGTTATTAAATATTTTACAATACATAAAAATAAAATAAAATAAAGACATCAATTAAGTGAACAAATGGTAAAATAATGACAGAATAATATAATACAGCTTTATAATACTGTACATTTATAATATACGCATCAGAAAAAAAACAACATTATATACATATATACATATCACATGAAATATAATGATAAATAATCAAAGAGAGAGAGAGAGAGAGAGAGAGAGAGAGAGAGAGAGAAAGTGAGAGAGAGAGAATGGCAGACTGACAGACACACATGATAGAAAGAAAAATAGAAATCTAAAGAGAGAGCGAGATGATAGAATATTAAGTTTTTATTAATTCAATTTACACAAATGGCATTTTTCACACATTATTTTATGTATAGTAAAGTATCTGTGCATGCAAACAGATTTACTTTCCATTTTGGCTATTTCTTTATGTGCTTGGTTATTCTAAAATTCTTTACCTTAAAAGTTTGTTTAACTCATACATTCTGTTGAATAAATAAAAAAGGAAGTAAATATTGTTTTTTGTTTAGAAACTAGAAAAAAAACCTTTTTTTTTTGTTAAACGCAAGATATTGTTTTCTGGGTAAACCTCTGCTGTCGCTATGATCAATACTATATTATGGTGCAAAACACATCACATTCAACGGCTGGAAAGTATATATATGTGTAATATGCCATGTGCATTTTATTTTATAATGTATATTGATTTGTTTATACCTCGAGTAATCAAAATGTACTTTTCATTCATAGTATTATGTATAGTTAATTGACAATTACTCTTTTGTGCTGTTGCGTATTTCTCTGATACACGTAAACCATATATGAACAGTACAATATATATGCAATTCAGTTAATAGCAAATCATATCAAGATTATATGAATATGAACTATGAACTTTTATTCAATAAAAAATACAAAAAAAACCTTTCAGTACACATAAAAATAATGTCAAAAGTATCATATAATATCACGTACACATAACACCATTATCAAATGTTATAATAATATTTGTACAGAATCGAATAACAATGTATCAGTTATCACTAGTATATGTACCTATCAACAGAACAATACAGAACAGAACAGATATTATATTTCTGAACTGTACATAAAAACATCGTCATAGTAACATAATTACAACACATAATATCACGTAAAATATATTGTTAATTAATACATAACTTGTACCGCCAATTTCCATTCAGAAAAATTTTTTTTTCTCATTACCATATCAAAATAATACATGAAATACTTTTAAGTCATAAACTCTTAAAAATAAAAGGATGAATAAATTTATCAAATATTTAAATGATTTTCTTTCATTGATTCGTAGATTGTTTCCAAAAAATAGATAAAAGATATTCAATATATTTACATATCATAATAAACGTTTACAATGCTGATTATTCATTTCAGAGATTTTCTAATATACTGAGCAAACCCCAAATTAATTTGTCCATCGTTTTAAGCAATTCATTAAGGTTGTACATGAACGGTCTTTAAAACATGTTTATTTATATACGTCTTTCTAAAATCACTGTGGCAAGGACAGATGCCAATAAAATGGTAAAATATATCTTCTTCCTCAGTTTTGTTACAACAACGGTGTACACACTGAACAGATGTGTCATTTACGTTTGGTCTGGACTGTTATAGTCAGACGATTATTTACGGTATTGAATTTAAGACAGAAGCGAAATGTGTTCAAATTTTACACAGTTTGTGCCACACAGAATACAGTGTGCTTAAACTTGAAAACAGTGCCAACACAAAATAGGATAGGTAACCCGTCATGAAAATTTATTAGCAAGATATGTGAACAAGTAAACATCATAGATAAGACAACTTAACAGCAAAATAAACATATCGTGTAAAGTATTTACTTTACAGTACAACGATGAACAGTTCATAGCTAAGTTTGAAAATAAGTGTGAAAATAGTCATTGCATCAATTAAGTAAGCAAGTAATTTCGTCACTCATTAGGGTGTCTTAATTGACAAAGCCAATCATCTTTGAGGTACACGTATTAAGTATATCATTAAATGTTAATACCAGGTGAGATTATATATATACTACAAATTGAAGATAATAGATGAAAATGAAATATTACTGGTACTTTGCGTAGTAATAAATCGTAGAGTGGATATGACTAGGAAGTAGGGAGGAGACTGTGTAATCAACGACTCAGAAAAGTCTCGCAATAAAAAACTCCACAAAATTGCAACTTTACTTGCTGATGTACACAAAGGGAATAAAAAACAAAGATTGGGCTCAAGATTTACAGGTCAACGGTAAAAAAGCACTTGTCTATAAGGATTCTGATTGGATCAATAGTTGTTATCACGCCAGTTGCATATGTATACTTATCGCAGAGTGGTCAGTGTACCTTGACGTCGTTTTAGATAAACTTGAACATGCATGTACACATTGTATTCATGCGATTCGCCTATGTAATCTGCATTATAGCTTTGCAACACATTCCCTTCAAAGATGCATGTTCAACACATAATAGACTGGTTTGATATTAGAATGCAATAAAACTGGTTATGTAAACAGATTGATAACAGTTTCACAATACAAATAACTGTTTTATGCAATATCAACAATTCATATCTTTCTTTGAATTATGGCGTAAAATTATCGATCTTACACGAAAATTGTTTACTTCTAGTATTTTATTAAAACTAATACATAGAAACATGCAGATAATAATTATAAGTGTCCTGGAAAAGGTAATTATAAACCTGGATTTAACTGTTTGGCAATTTTAAAAACAAATCATTTCGGCTGAGTGTCAATTTGTTTCCATTGTTGAAATGAAATATAGAGTTGTTTAAGCATTTTGAGATAGTACATGCATACAATTTGCTTAAGATTTCACGAAATACACTCTGCTACCCATTCTGATGAAAATTAAAATAAAAAAAAAACACTTCATCTCATAATTGGAGAAAACAGCTCTTAAAAGATGCTATCGCAATTGCAAAAATAACGTTTTTTAATTTCTCAATGAATATATATGCATAAATATTAAGATCTATACTTCTTAAAAGTTTATATTCATGTTAAATTGCTATAAACAATTATTTTTACCGGTATGAATATTTAATATATATTGAACATAATACAAGAGACAATTGGAAGGCTTATCGGTAAATGAGGGTGCCGTTCGAAACATTGTCTATTAGCAAAATAGTGCGTAGTGGCACTGACTGGTGAAGAGAACTCTGTCGGTAGATTGATACTGATCATAAGTTTACCCTAGCTGTCTTTATTGAAACCGACCTTTCGCTTACTTCATTGTCTTTTCCTTGACCGAGCTGTCAAAAACGTTTGAAATTGGTGCGCATTAAAAAATATAGAAATCGGTTTAAATAATTGATTTTTATTAGATCCGTGTCAATTTAATTTGCTCCTAGACAATTTCATTTTTTTATTAATTAAAAACTATATGTCTTTGCTCCAAACCAAATCCAACAGTGTTATTCGTCATAACTTACTTTGTTTTCTTAAATGTTTGAAAGAAAATCCAGCTTGTTCGAGTCCATTAAACAATCTTTCAGATGCATCTAAAATAACGTTAGATGGTCAGTAAATTATGTTATTTTGTATTCTGTATTATCTAGTTTAATCTCTTTATCATTATTATTTGTGATTCTAAAATCTAATATATAGTGTATTATAATCAATATATAAGGGGAATTGCCTTGCCTACAACCGCTTTCAATGCTAGTGAAAGACGACATATTGTTTCCATAAATTGAAAAAAAAGCAGTAATCCTGGCATATGGCCTACCTCTAAATAATACAGTTTGTGATATGTTAATAGAGTAGTTTATAGACTTTTAGAAAATGTATTCTTATCTTATTTCGGTATAACAGTACCGATGCCTAATCTTTGAGTTATAAAGGTCTCCTATTACATAACCTGTAGTTGCGGGTTCTAAGGACAAAAATGTGGTACGACCAGTAACAAAATATGCTACTTGTATTTTAAATCCAAATATTTGTTAACAGGAGCCCCGAGTCTCACGCTTCCATGCCGTTATATAACATACAAGATCGTGGAAATAATGTAGTCCCATCAGACTATTCCCTGGCATTTTGCGCCAGCACACACATGAGTGTGATGTGAAACTTAAAAACTAATGCTGACATATATTTATTTGATATGTAAACAGGGTACGTAACGCTGAAGAACAAATATGAGAACGTTTCTAGTGTGTACCCGTACTTATTGTTTTATGTGGCACCTATATGGAATGCAAGAAAGGTAAGGAACCTGAAGCTCAAACTTGCTGCTTTGTCCAACACGTTAAATGAAATAAATGAACTGCTGCCAGCACTTATCGTTACACTGGGGAATTTATCAAAGTAAGACATATAAAAAGGAATTCGTGTTATTTTTTAATTAAATTCCATTACCCTATTTTTTAACAGTAGAGGTTACGTATTCAATGAAATACGTTGATACGCTAGTACTAAAGGTGATTAAATGTGATTAAACTACATGTTTAAATAAAACAAAACATTTTCACTCTCAAAAACTATTTTTGTTTTAATTTCGACCACAAACTGGTTATTAAAGAAAACTCTGACTTGACGGTTGCGATTTCAAAAGAAAATATATTTTCATATGAAACATTATTCATTTAATTAATTTGGACTAATAGTATGTCTCAACGGAAATATGCTTTTCAATCAAACAGAAATCTTTCATTTCGATGAATTTTGAAAATGAGAAATAAAGAAAGAAGATTATTGAAATTTTGTTTCAGAAAATAAAAAGGCAGCAGATAAGCATATATTTCATTTAATATTCAAGATACGATTAATCTTAGACATAATTACTACTCCTACTACTACTACCACTACTACTACTGCTATTACTACTACTAATATTTCTACTATTGCTACTACTACTAATACTCCTACTAATATACTGCTACCCTCAATTATCTCTGCTACGTCTACTACTACATTTACTACTTCTACTACTTCTACTATTACTACAACTACTATTTCCACCAATACTACGTCTACCGCTACCACTACTGTCTCTACTTCTAATACTTCTACTCAGACTACTAAATATACTACTACTTCTACTACTACTACTACTCCTACTACTATTAAAACTACTATTACTACCAATACTACGTCTACTGCTACTACTACTGTCTCTACTTCTACTACTACTACTACTCAGACTACTTCATATATTACTAATACTACTACTACTTATTCTACTACTACTACTACTACTACTACTACTACTACTACTACTACTTCTTCTACTACTTCTACTTCTACAACTACTATTACCACCAATTATAAGTCTAATGCTACTACTACTACTACCACTTCTACTACTGCTGCTACTTCTACTAATACCACTGCAACTACGACAACTACTACCACTTTTATTCTACTACTACTACTACTACTACTAATACTACTACTATATATTACTACTACTACTACTATTACTACTACTACTACTACCACCACCACTACTACTACTAATACTACTACTTCTACCATTTCTACTTCTACAGCTACTACTTATAATATCACTGCAACTACTACTACTACTACTACTACTACTACTACTACTTCTACTACTACTAGTAAAACATCTACTCAGACTACTAAATATACTACTACTTCTAATAAAATTCTATACTACATTTACCACCACCACTACTACTACTACTACTACTACTACTACTACTACTACTACTACTACCATTTCTACTTCTACTGCTACTACTAATAATATCACTGCAACTACTACTACTACTACTACTATTTCTACTACTACTACTATTTTACTACTACTACTATTACTACCACCACCCTACTACTACTACTACTACTACTACTACCATTTCTACTTCTACTGCTACTACTAATAATATCAATGCAACTACTACTACTACTACTAAAACATCTCCTACTCAGACTACTGAATATACTACTACTTCTAATAAAATTCTATTACTACAGTTACCACCACCACTACTACTACTACTACTTCTACTACCAATTCTACTTCTACTGCTATTACTAATAATATCACTGCAACTACTACTACTTCTACTACTACTACTAATTCTACTACTATTACTACTACTACTACTACTACTACTACTACTACTACTTCTACTACTACTATTACTCCTGCAACTTCTCAGACTAATAAATATACTACTACTACTACTTCTCCTACAACTACTACTACTACTACTACTACAACAACTACTACTATTACTACTACTACTACTATTACTACTACTACTACTACCACTACTACTACTACTACCATTTCTACTTCTACTGCTACTACTAATAATATCACTGCAACTACTACTAATACTACTACTACTACTACTACAACTACTACTACTACTACATCTGTCTCAGATTCTAAAAATACTACTACTTCTAATACAACTACTATTACTACTGCTGCTGCTACTACTCCACTACTACTATACTACTACTACAACTACTACTGTTACTACTACTACTACTACTACTTCAATTACTAGTATTATTACTTTCACTAATAAAACCACTAGTAATACTTCGAGTCATATATTTGTTTAATTTTTTTAACAAGAAAATATCATTTACTCAATGAAATGGTATTAATAGATAACCAGTACATGCTTTTACACGTACAGAAGATAGGTGTATTAATGTACATGTGTTGAATAACAGTTTTTTTAGTTTAAGCAATATTGGTCTCCTAGATTCAGTTTAAGTTTAGATTCACGTGTTAATCATCAGCAGTATATCTTCAGTTGTATTTTAATTAAGACATAGCTTTGTATATTTACTCGTATCACAAAATGATGAAAGCTTTTATGTTTGGTTCGTTACATGTTCACATGGGCGATCTTTTTTCCGCATATTTCTTTACAAAATATTAAGAAAATCCAGGATATAACATAAATCATTTCATAACGATATTTATATTTCAGCCAAATGTTACAGTAATTCAAAAACATGGAAAGGGCGTGAATCACGCACAGTTAGTGGTTTAAAATGCCAACGATGGGTGTCGAACCTACCCCATAAACACACCTATCATGCCGACGCCTTATTCCCAGACAAAAACCAAAAGAAAGCCAAGAATTTCTGTAGGGACCCTCATGGGGGTTATGCGCCATGGTGCTTCACAACAGATGTCAACAAACGATGGGATTATTGTGGCATTCCTAAATGCCAAAGTACATGTATGTAGTTTCGAACCATTTACGTCCTTTGAAATATGTATATGAACGTACACGTAATAAAATATGCTGCATATACGTTGTAATAAGAAATATTCCACTCATTCATGATTAATCTTTGTTTCTTAAAAACTGACTGACGATCGAATGATTATTCGTTAGTTTTGAACTTTACCTGGGGAAACATGTTATCAAAACATTTTGATAGATTTATCTACTTAATATATAATGTCAAATACATATTTTAATGAAACTGTACTACTCCTACTACTATTACTGCTGTTACTACTACTGCTGTTACTACTTCTAAAATTATTACTACTTCGACTACTTCTACTACTGCTGCTATTACTGCTACTACTACTACTACTACTTCTCTTACTTCTACTACTTCTATTATAACCAATAACTCTTCTATTCAAACTACTAAATCTACTACTACTTCTAATACTACAACCACTATTACTGAAACTACTACTACTACAACTACTACTACTACTACTAATACTAATACTCCTACTACTTTCTCTTCCTTTACTACTACTACTATTACTGCAACTACTACTACTACTTTCTATACCTGTACTACTACAACTTCTGCTACTACTACTACCACAACTAATACTACATCTACATCTGCTACTCAGACTACTAAAATTACTACTACTTTAATACAACTACTATTACTACTGCTGCTGCTACTACTTCCACTACTACTACTACTACTACAACAACTTCTCAGACTAATAAATATACTATTACTACTTCTACTACTACTACTACTACTACTATTACTACTACTACTACTACTACTTCTACTACTAGTATTATTACTTGCACTAATAAAACTACTACTAATACTTCGAGTCATATATTTTGTTTAATTTTTCTAACAAGAAAATATAATTTACTCAATGAAATGTATAATAAATAACCAGTACAGCTTTTACACGTACAGAAGATAGGTGTATTAATGTACATGTGTTGAAAATAGGTTTTTTTGTTTAAGCAATATTGTTCTCCTAGATTCAGTTTAAGTTTAGACTCACGTGTTAATCTTCAGTAGTATTTCTTCATTGAATTTTAATAAGACATAGTTTTGTAGATTACTCGTATCACAAAATGATGAAAGCTTTTTATGTTTGGTTCGTTACATTTTCACATGGGCGATCTTTTTTCCGCCTATTTCTTTACAAACATTTAGAAAATCCAGGATATAACATAAATCATTTCATAACGATATTTATATTCAGCCAAATGTACAGTGATTCAAAAACATGGGCAGGGCATGTATCAAGCACAGTTAAGTGGTTTAAAATTGCCAACGATGGGTGTCGAACATACCCCATAAACACACCTATCATGCCGACGCCTTATTCCCAGGCGGAAGCCAAAAGGCAGCCGAGAATTTCTGTAGGGACCCTCACGGAGGTTTATGCGCCATGGTGCTTCAAAACAGATGCCAATAAACAATGGGATTATGTGGCATTCCTAAATGCCAAAGTACATGTATGTAGTTTCGAACCATTTACGTCCTTTGAAATATGTATATGAACGTACACGTAATAAAATATGCTGCATATACGTTGTAATAAGAAATATTCACCTCAGTCATGATTAATCTTTGTTTCTTAAAAACTGACTGACGATCGATTGATTATTCGTTAGTTTTGAACTTTACCTGGGGAAACATGTTATTAAAAAAACATTTTAATAGATTTATCTACTTAATATATAATGTCAAATACATATTTTAATGAAACTGTACTACTCCTACTACTATTACCGCTGTGTACTACTACTGCTGTTACTACTTCTAAAATTTATTACTACTTCGACTACTTCTACTACTGCTGCTACCACTGCTACCACTGCTACTACTACTACTTCTACTACTTACTGCTTCTACTACTTCTACTACTTCTATTATAACGAATAACTTTACTATTCAAACTACTAAATCTACTACTACTTCTACTACTACAACTACTATTACTGAAACTACTACTACTACTACTATTACTACTATACTACTACTACTACTACAACTACTACTACTAATACTCCTACTACTTCTCTTCCTGTACTACTACTTCTATTACTGCAAACTACTACTACTACTTCTATACCTGTACTAATAGAACTTCTGCTACTACTACTACCACAACTACTACTACTTCTACATCTGCTACTCAGACTACTTAATATACTACTACTTCTAATACAACTACTATTACTACTGCTGCTGCTACTACTTCCACTACTGCTCCTACTACTACTACTACTACTACTACTACTGCAACTTCTCAGACTAATAAATATACTATAACTACTTCTACTACTACTACTACTACTACTACTACTACTACTACTTCTACTACTACTACTATTACTACTACTACTACTTCTATTCCTAGTATTATTACTTACACTAATAAAACCACTACTAATACTTCGAGTCATATATTTTGTTTAATTTTTCTAACAAGAAAATATCATTTACTCAATGAAATGGTATTAATAAATAACCAGTACATGCTTTTACACGTACAGAAGATAGGTGTATTAATGTACATGTGTTGAATAATAGGTTTTTTTGTTTAAGCAATATTGGTCTCCTACATTCAGTTTAAGTTTAGACCTCACGTGTTAATCATCAGCAGTATTTTCTTCAGTTGAATTTTGATTAAAGACATAGCTTTGTATATTTACTCGTATCACAAAATGATGAAAGCTTTTTATGTTTTGGTTCGTTACCTGTTCACATGGGCGATCTTTTTTCTGCATATTTCTTTACAAAACATTTAAGAAAATCCAGGATATAACATAAATCATTTCATAACGATATTTATATTTCAGCCAAATGTTACAGTAATCAAAAACATGGGCAGGGCATGTATCACGCACAGTTAGTGGTTTAACATGCCAACGATGGGTGTCGAACATACCCCATAAACACACCTATCATGCCGACGCCTTATTCCCAGACGGAAGCCAAAAGGCAGCCGAGAATTTCTGTAGGGACCCTCACGGAGGTTATGCGCCATGGTGCTTCACAACAGATGCCAACAAACAATGGGATTATTGTGGCATTCCTAAATGCCAAAGTACACGTATGTAGTTTCGAACCATTTACGTCCTTTGAAATATGTATATGAACGTACACGTAATAAAATATGCTGCATATACGTTGTAATAAGAAATATTCCACTCAGTCATGATTAATCTTTGTTTCTTAAAAACTGACTGACGATCGAATGATTATTCGTTAGTTTTGAACTTTACCTGGGGAAACATGTTATCAAAACATTTTGATAGATTTATCTACTTAATATATAATGTCAAATACATATTTTAATGAAACTGTACTACTCCTACTACTATTACTGCTGTTACTACTACTGCTGTTACTACTTCTAAAATTATTACTACTTCGACTACTTCTACTACTGCTGCTATTACTGCTACTACTACTACTACTACTACTTCTACTACTTCTACTACTTCTATTATAACCAATAACTCTTCTATTCAAACTACTAATCTACTACTACTTCTACTACTACAACCACTATTACTGAAACTACTACTACTACTACTACTACTACTACTACTAATACTCCTACTACTTCTCTTCCTGTACTACTACTACTATTACTGCAACTACTACTACTACTTCTATACCTGTACTACTACAACTTCTGCTACTACTACTACCACAACTAATACTACATCTACATCTGCTACTCAGACTACTAAATATACTACTACTTTAATACAACTACTATTACTACTGCTGCTGCTACTACTTCCACTACTACTACTACTACTACTACAACTTCTCAGAATAATAAATATACTATTACTACTTCTACTACTACTACTACTACTACTACTACTATTACTACTACTACTACTACTACTTCTATTACTAGTATTATTACTTGCACTAATAAAACTACTACTAATACTTCGAGTCATATATTTTGTTTAATTTTTCTAACAAGAAAATATAATTTACTCAATGAAATGGTATTAATAAATAACCAGTACATGCTTTTACACGTACAGAAGATAGGTGTATTAATGTACATGTGTTGAATAATAGGTTTTTTTGTTTAAGCAATATTGTTCTCCTAGATTCAGTTTAAGTTTAGACTCACGTGTTAATCTTCAGCAGTATTTCTTCAGTTGAATTTTAATTAAGACATAGTTTTGTATATTTACTCGTATTACAAAATGATTAAAGCTTTTTATGTTTGGTTCGTTACATGTTCACATGGGCGATCTTTTTTCCGCATATTTCTTTACAAAACATTTAAGAAAATCCAGGATATAACATAAATCATTTCATAACGATATTTATATTTCAGCCAAATGTTACAGTAATTCAAAAACATGGGCAGGGCATGTATCAAGCACAGTTAGTGGTTTAAAATGCCAACGATGGGTGTCGAACATACCCCATAAACACACCTATCATGCCGACGCCTTATTCCCAGACGGAAGCCAAAAGGCAGCCGAGAATTTCTGTAGGGACCCTCACGGAGGTTATGCGCCATGGTGCTTCACAACAGATGCCAATAAACAATGGGATTATTGTGGCATTCCTAAATGCCAAAGTACATGTATGTAGTTTCGAACCATTTACGTCCTTTGAAATATGTATATGAACGTACACGTAATAAAATATGCTGCATATACGTTGTAATAAGAAATATTCACCTCAGTCATGATTAATCTTTGTTTCTTAAAAAACTGACTGACGATCGATTGATTATTCGTTAGTTCTGAACTTTACCTGGGGAAACATGTTATTAAAAAAACATTTTAATAGATTTATCTACTTAATATATAATGTCAAATACATATTTTAATGAAACTGTACTACTCCTACTACTATTACTGCTGTTACTACTACTGCTGTTACTACTTCTAAAATTATTACTACTTCGACTTCTTCTACTACTGCTGCTACCACTGCTACCACTGCTACTATTACTACTTCTACTACTACTGCTTCTACTACTTCTATTATAACGAATAACTTTACTATTCAAACTACTAAATCTACTACTACTTCTACTACTACAACTACTATTACTGAAACTACTACTACTACTACTATTACTACTACTACTACTACTACTGCAACTACTACTACTACTACTCCTACTACTTCTCTTCCTGTACTACTACTTCTATTACTGCAACTACTACTACTACTTCTATACCTGTACTAATAGAACTTCTGCTATTACTACTACCACAACTACTACTACTTCTACATCTGCTACTCAGACTACTTAATATACTACTACTTCTAATACAACTAATATTACTACTGCTGCTGCTACTACTTCCACTACTACTACTACTACTACTACTACTGCAACTTCTCAGACTAATAAATATACTATAACTACTTCTACTACTACTACTACTACTACTACTACTACTACTATTACTACTACTACTACTTCTATTGCTAGTATTATTACTTACACTAATAAAACCACTACTAATACTTCGAGTCATATATTTTGTTTAATTTTTCTAACAAGAAAATATCATTTACTCAATGAAATGGTATTAATAAATAACCAGTACATGCTTTTACACGTACAGAAGATAGGTGTATTAATGTACATGTGTTGAATAATAGGTTTTTTTTGTTTAAGCAATATTGTTCTCCTACATTCAGTTTAAGTTTAGACTCACGTGTTAATCATCAGCAGTATTTCTTCAGTTGAATTTTGATTAAGACATAGCTTTGTATATTTACTCGTATCACAAAATGATAAAAGCTTTTTATGTTTGGTTCGTTACCTGTTCACATGGGCGATCTTTTTTCCGCATATTTCTTTACAAAACATTTAAGAAAATCCAGGATATAACATAAATCATTTCATAACGATATTTATATTTCAGCCAAATGTTACAGTAATTCAAAAACATGGGCAGGGCATGTATCACGCACAGTTAGTGGTTTAACATGCCAACGATGGGTGTCGAACCTACCCCATAAACACACCTATCATGCCGACGCCTTATTCCCAGACGGAAGCCAAAAGGCAGCCGAGAATTTCTGTAGGACCCTCACGGAGGTTATGCGCCATGGTGCTTCACAACAGATGCCAACAAACAATGGGATTATTGTGGCATTCCTAAATGCCAAAGTACACGTATGTAGTTCGAACCATTTACGTCCTTTGAAATATGTATATGAACGTACACGTAATAAAATATGCTGCATATACGTTGTAATAAGAAATATTCCACTCAGTCATGATTAATCTTTATTTCTTAAAAACTGACTGACGATCGATTGATTATTCGTTAGTTTAGAACTTTACCTGGGGAAACATGTTATCAAAACATTTTGATAGATTTATCTACTTAATATATAATGTCAAATACATATTTTAATGAAACTGTACTACTCCTACTACTATTACTGCTGTTACTACTACTGCTGTTACTACTTCTAAAATTATTACTACTTCGACTACTTCTACTACTGCTGCTACCACTGCTACCACTGCTACTACTTATACTACTTCTACTACTACTACTACTGCTTCTACTACTTCTACTACTTCTATTATAACCAATAACTCTACTATTCAAACTACTAAATCTACTAATACTTCTACTACTACAACTACTATTACTGAAACTACTACTACTACTACTACTACTACTACTACTACTACTACTAATACTCCTACTACTTCTCTTCCTGTACTACTACTACTATTACTGCAACTACTACTACTACTTCTATACCTATACTAATACAACTTCTGCTACTACTACTACCACAACTACTACTACTTCTACATCTGCTACTCAGACTACTTAATATACTACTACTTCTAATACAACTACTATTACTACTGCTGCTGCTACTACTTCCACTACTACTCCTACTACTACTACTACTACTACTACTACTACTGCAAATTCTCAGACTAATAAATATACTATAACTACTACTACTACTACTACTACTACTACTACTGCTAGTATTATTACTTACACTAATAAAACCACTACTAATACTTCGAGTCATATATTTTGTTTTATTTTTCTAACAAGAAAATATCATTTACTCAATGAAATGGTATTAATAAATAACCAGTACATGAATTAACACGTACAGAGAAGATAGGTGTATTAATGTACATGTGTTGAATAATAGTTTTTTTGTTTAAGCAATATTGGTCTCCTACATTCAGTTTAAGTTTAGACTCACGTGTTAATCATCAGCAGTATTTCTTCAGTTGTATTTTAATTAAGACATAGCTTTGTATATTTACTCGTATCACAAAATGATGAAAGCTTTTTATGTTTGGTTCGTTACCTGTTCACATGGGCGATCTTTTTTCTGCATATTTCTTTACAAAACATTTAAGAAAATCCAGGATATAACATAAATCATTTCATAACGATATTTATATTTCAGCCAAATGTTACAGTAATTCAAAAACATGGGCAGGGCATGTATCAAGCACAGTTAGTGGTTTAACATGCCAACGATGGGTGTCGAACATACCCCATAAACACACCTATCATGCCGACGCCTTATTCCCAGACGGAAGCCAAAAGGCAGCCGATAATTTCTGTAGGGACCCTCACGGAGGTTATGCGCCATGGTGCTTCACAACAGATTGCCAACAAACAATGGGATTATTGTGGCATTCCTAAATGCCAAAGTACATATATGTAGTTTCGAACCATTTACGTCCTTTGAAATATGTATATGAACGTACACGTAATAAAATATGTTGCATATACGTTGTAATCAGAAATATTCCCCTCAGTAATGATTAATCTTTGTTTCTTAAAAACTGACTGACGATCGATTGATTATTCGTTAGTTTTGAACTTTACCTGGGGAAACATGTTATCAAAACATTTTGATAGATTTATCTACTTAATATATATGTCAAATACATATTTTAATGAAACTGTACTACTCCTACTACTATTACTGCTGTTACTACTTCTAAAATTATTACTACTTCGACTACTTCTACTACTGCTGCTACCACTGCTACCACTGCTACTACTACTACTTCTGCTACTACTACTACTGTTTCTACTGCTTCTACTACTTCTATTATAACCAATAACTCTACTATTCAAACTACTAAATCTACTACTTCTTCTACTACTACTACTTCTATTACTGAAACTACTACTACTACTACTACTACTACTACTGCAACTACTACTAATACTCCTACTACTTCTCTTCCTGTACTACTACTACTATTACTGCACTACTACTACTACTTCTATACCTGTACTACTACAAATTCTGCTACTACTACTACCACAAATACAACTACTACTACACCGACTACTACTACTACTACTACTACTACTACTATTACTGCTGCTACTACTACTTCTACTACTACTACTACTACTATTACTTCTATTACTACTACTACTATTACTACTACTACTTCTACTACTACTACTACTATTAATACTACTACTACTAATGATACTACCACTACTACTACCATAACTATTACTCCTATTACAACTACTACTACTGCTACTACTAATACTATCACTAGTACTATTTTTACTGCTACAACTACTATTACTACTACTACTACTACAACCACATTTACTACTACTACTACTACTACTACTACTACTACTACTACTACTACTACTTATTCTACTACCACTTTAATTCTACAACTACTATTACCACCAATAAAAGGTCTACTGCTACTACTACTACCACTTCTACTACTTCTCCTACTACTACTACTACTACTTCTCCTACTTTTACTACTACTACTACTACTACTACTACTACTACTACCATTTATACTTCTACTGCTACTATTAATAATATCGCTGCAACTACTATTACTACTACTACTAATACTACTACTTCTACTAATAAAACTACTACTACTACTACTTTTACCACTAAAACTACTACTACATCTCCTACTCAGAGTTCTAAATATACTACTACTTCTAATACAACTAGTATTACTACTGCTGCTGCTACTAATTTTACTACTACTACTACTACTACTACTACTACTTCTACTATTACTTCTACTATTACTACTGCAACTTATCAGACTATTGAATATACTTTACTTCTACTACTACTACTTTTACTACTACTACTACTACTACTACTACTTCTACTACTACTACTACTACTACTATAACTACTACTACTACTTCTATTACTAGTATTATTACTTACACTAATAAAACCACTACTAATACTTTTATATAATGTATATTTAGAGTCATATATTTTGTTTAACTACTATTACTACTACTGCCATACTAATACCACACCTACTTCTACTACTACTACTATTACTAATGTCACTGCTTTTGCTAATGCTAGTGCTATAACTGCTACTACTACTACCACTACTACTAATACTTCTACTTCTACTACTACTACTACTACTACTACTACTACAACTACTACCACCACTTCTACTACCACAACTACTACTACTACTACACCTACTTCTACTACTACTACTACTACTACTATTACTACTCCTACTACTGCTTCTACTACTCAGACTACTGTATATACAACTACTTATACTATTACTACTACTACTTCTACTACTACTACAACTACTACTACTACTACTACTACTACTACTACTAGTATTATTACTTACACTACTAAAACCACTACTAATACTTCTATGTAATATATATTTAGAGTAATATATTTTGTTTATTTTTCTAACAAGAAAATATGACTTACTTAATGAAATGATATTAATAGATAACCAATACATGCTTTAACAAGCAGAGAAGATAGGTGTATTAATGTCCATTGTGTTGAATAACAGGCTTTTTTGTTAAAGCAATATTAGTCTCCAAGATTCAGTTGAAGTTTAGACACATGATTAATCATCGGCAGCAGTATCAAACTGCCTTTGTTTTTTTAAGTTAAATTTTTAATTAAGGCATAGCTTTATATATCTACCCGTATCACAAAATGATGAAAGTTTTTTAAGTTTGGTTCGTTATACTTATGACAATGGTACACATGCTTGGTTATACTAATGACAATGGTACACCTGCTTGGTTATACTAATGACAACGGTACACATGCTTGGTTATACTAATGACAATGGTACACCTGCTTGGTTATACTAATGACAACGGTACACCTGCTTGGTTATACTAATGACAATGGTTCACCTGCTTGATTATATAAATGACAACGGTACACCAGCTTGTTTATACTGATGACAATGATACACCTGCTTGGTTATACTAATGACAACGGTACCCTTGCTTGGTTATACTAATAACAATGGTACACCTGCTTGGTTATACTAATGACAATGGTACACCTGCTTGGTTATACTAATGACAACGGTACACATGCTTGGTTATACTAATGACAATGGTACACCTGCTTGGTTATACTAATGACAAAGGTACACCTGCTTGGTTATACTAATGACAAAGGTACACCTGCTTGGTTATACTAATGGCAATGGTTCACCTGCTTGATTATACAAATGACAACGGTACACCTGCTTGGTTATACTAATGGCAACGGTACCCCTGCTTGTTTATACTAATGGCAATGGTACACCTGTTTGATTATACTAATGACAATGGTACACCTGTTTGGTTATACTAATGACAATGGTAACCTGCTTGGTTATACTAATGGCAACGGTACACCTGCGTGGTTATACTACTGGCAACAGTACCCCTGCTTGGTTATACTTATGGCAATGCTACGCCTGCTTTGTTATACTTATGACAATGGTACACTTGCTTGGTTATACTAATGACAATGTTAACCTGCTTGGTTGTACTAATGACAACGGTACACTTGCTTGGTTATACTAATGAAAATGTTAACCTGCTTGGTTATACTAATGGCAATGGTACACCTGCTTGGTTATACTAATGGCAATGCTACACATTCTTGTTTATACTTATGACAGCGGTACACGTGCTTGGTTATACTAATGACAATGGTACACCTGCTGAGTCATACTAATGACAACGGTACACCTGCTTGGTTATACCAATGACAATAGTACACCTGCTTGGTTATACTAATGACAACGGAACACCTGCTTGGTTATATTTATGACAATGGTAACTCTGCGTGGTTATTCTGATGGCAATGGTACATCTGCTTGGTTATACTAATGACAACGGTATACCTGCTTGGTTATACTATTGAAAATGGTAACCTGCTTGGTTATACTAATGGCAATGGTACACCTGCTTGGTTATACTAATAACAATAGTACATCTGCTTGGTTATTCTAATAGCAATGCTACACCTGCTTGGTTATACTAATGGCAATGCTACACCTGCTTGGTTATACTAATGGCAACGGTACCATTGCTTGGTTATACTAATGGCAATGGTACACCTGCTTGATTATACTAATGGCAATGGTACACCTGTTTGATTATACTAATGACAACGGTACACCTGATTGGTTGTACTAATGACAACGGTACACCTGCTTGGTTATACTAACGGCAATGGTACACCTGCTTGGTTATACTAATAACAATGGTACACCTGCTTGGTTATACTAATGACAATGGTACACCTGCTTGGTTATACTAATGGTAACGATACACCTGCTTGGTTATACTAATGACAACGGTACACCTGCTTGGTTATACTAATGGTAATTGTACACCTGCTTGGTTATACTAATGGCAATGGTACACCTGCTTGTTTATACTAATGGCAATTGTACACCTGCTTGATTATACTTATGGCAATGGTACACCTACTTGGTGATACTATTGGCAATACTACACCTTCTTGGTGATACTTATGACGATGGTATACTTGCTTGGTTCGTTACCTGTTCACATGGGTGATCTTTTTTCAACATATTTCTCTACAAAACATTTAAGAAATTCTAGGACATAACATCAATAATTTCATAACGATATTTATATTTCAGCCAACTGTTACACTAAATCGACTACATGGAAAGGGCATGTATCACACACAGTTGGTGGTTTAACATGCCAACTATGGGTGTCGAACCTACCCCATAAACACACCTATCATGCCGACGCTTTATTCCCAGACGGAAGCCAAAACGCAGCCAAGAATTTCTGTAGGGACCCTCACGGAGGTTATGCGCCATGGTGCTACACAACAGATGCCAGCAAACGATGGGATTATTGTGGCATTCCTAAATGCCATAGTACGTAGTTTCGAACCATTTACGTCCTTTGAAATTTGTATATAAACGTACACGTAATAAAATATGCTGCATATACGTTGTAATGAGAAATATTCCCCTCAGTCATGATTAATATTTGTTTCTTAAAAACTGACTGACGATCGATTGATTATTAGTTAGTTTTGAACTTTACCTGGGGTTTACATGTTATCAAAACATTTTGATAGATTTATCTACTTAATATATAATGTCAAATACATATTTTAATGAAACTGTACTACTCCTACTACTATTACTGCTGTCATACTACTGCTGTTACTACTTCTAAAATTATTACTACTACTACTATTTCTACTACTGCTACTACTACTACTACTACTACTACTACTACTACTACTACTACTGTTGCTTCTACTACTTCTAATACTTCTATTATTACCAATACCTCTACTACTCAAACTACTGAATCTACTACTACTTCTTCTATTACTAACACTTTTACTGCAACTACTATACTACTACTACTACTACTGCTACCACTAATACTACTACTTCTACTACTACTACTTCTGTACCAGTACTACTACTACTACTAATACTACTATAACTACTACTACTACTACTACTACTGCAAGTACTACTACTCCTACTACTTCTCTACCTGTACTACTACTACTACTATTACTGCAACCACTACTACTACTTCTAATATCAATGGTACACCTGCTTGGTTATACTAATGGCAATGCTACACATGCTTGGTTATACTAACGACAACGGTACACCTGCTTGGTTATACTAATGATAATGGTACATCTGCTAGGTCATACTAATGACAATGGTACCTCTGCTTGGTTATACTGATGGCAACTGTACACCTGCTTGGTTAAACTAATGACAACTGAACACCTTCTTGGTTATATTAATGACAATGGTACACCTTTTTGGTTATAATAATGACAATGGCACACCTGCTTGGATATACTAATGGCAATGGTTCACCTGCTTGTTATACTAATGGCAACAGTACACCTGCTTGATTATACTAATGACAACGGTACACCTGCTTGGTTATACTAATGGCAATGGTACACCTGCTTAGTTATACTAATGGCAATGGAATGACTGCTTGGTTATATTAATGACAATGGTACACACTCTTCTTTAAACTAGTGACAATGGTAAATATTCTTCTTTATACTTGGGACAATGGTAAACATTCTTCTTTATACTTGGGACAATGGTAAACATTCTTATTTATACTAGGGACAATGGTAAACAATGGTAAACATTCTTATTTATACTTGGGACAATGGTAAACATTCTTATTTATACTTGAGACAATGGTAAACATTCTCATTCTTATTTATACTAGGGACAATTGTAAACATTCTTATTTATACTTGGGACAATGGTAAACATTCTTATTTATACTTGGGACAATGGCACAAATGCTTGTATACTCTAATGGCGATGACGCACTTATTTCTTTAGATCAGAGATACTGGCAAACATGTTTGTTTATACTAATAGCAATAGTAGATATTACTGTTTCTATTAGTAATAATGATACACATTATTCACCGTTCGGTGTTTCCTTGTAACTCTGCTCTCATACGTAAAATACCGAACTAGCTTCCGTCTTTTCCGAATATTTAGATAAAGTTAATTTTGAGACGATACGTCATACCAAAAACAATAGAAACAATAAGCCGAACGACTGAGCCTCGCATGATATAATTTACCAACTCGTTTAATAGATCCAATAATAAATGAGCATGGGTGTAGGAGCGTTTCAATAAGGAGAAGGGTGTGGGTGGGGAGGGGGGAGGGGCAACCTGAGGGGAGAGTGTATGAGGATGTACTTTCAGGCTCCAAAGTACAGCTAAAACTAAATATTGGGTGGGACTCGGGGTGGTGGCGCCCCATCCCCTTGGGCCCCACGGCTCCTACGCATATGATGAGTACTCATGTAAAATCTCTAAATATTTCGCATATTTGCGATCGACCATGTTCAACAAAATGTTTAAGAAATATGTTTACTTCTTCTGATTCTATCGCTACGCTAAGAAAGATATAATGTTATTTTCAACAGTTTTCAGAACTAGCATGACTTTACCAGTTTGGAAAATCATTAATGCTTTCTTAAACGTGGAGTTTCGGTTAAAGATACTTTTTAATGGGATTGAACGCAATTTTCAGCCTAAAATATATTATAAATGTCGGTATACCCCTTTTCAAAAGGTATTCCTTACTGAAAATCCATATATCAGAAAGCATTAATGATTTGTTAGACTTGTAAAGTGGCATACACAGTTTTGTTGGTGGAGGAAAACCTCAGAATAGATCTAAGTAGAACCACCTTCAGGAAGTTACTGGCAAACTTTCTCACTTAAAGTTTTTGGAGCGAGCGGGCTCAAACCCACAACCTCGGCGGTGAGAGATAAGTGATCTTGAAACAGAGCGTTAGACCACTCGGTCAAGGAGGAGTCTTACCTGTAATAAAAAAGAAAAATGCTCGAACGACTTTTTTTAATTACAAAATTGTATTTCTATTAAACTAATATTAAACTAAGAAGTTACATGTATTTTTTCATTTTACTTTTGATTAGAATAAATATTGAATAGAAGTATGCGAAATTTTAAGCAAATTTTGTTCATGCACTATTACAAAATATTTACCCCTGCATGTTGCCCGAAACCCCCAATCATAGCTTTATAATTACACTCATTTTGTCTACTTGACAAGGATACCTTTATATACAACCTCTTTTGATTATACTCGTATTATTTCCTTCCTACTTGTACTATACATATGTATATATAGTTTAGTTAATATATGCTTAAAAATAGTATATGTATCAATCCGTCTCCGATATAAATAAAAAAGAACAGGAGAAAAATTCTATATGCTTAAACCAAAACTAAAAGTGATATAATCCAAATTTCACGACATTTTCTCTGGGCTGAGTTTATTTATTTTCATAAACAAATCCCAAAGTAGTTTAATTCTAAAACAGCTGCAGAAATCCTCTTTAAAAGTCAGCCCGAGAGATCGTGTTGGTTTTATGTCGCAGATAAGACTTTGCTGGCAGTATAACTATCTATAGTATTTGGTTTGAGCTCTAGTAATCTTGTTCCGGATGTTAGAAATTGTAATTACGGCTATTAAGGGAAGAAGCGGAGGTCGTAGTGTAGTAAACAGAGTGCTGGCCTCTCACACCAAAGATGCGGGTTCGATCCCCAGCTCGACCCGATGCCTCTCGTACTGGTTCTACACAGAAAGTGCACCGGAGAGCGGATCATATAAGCATTGAGCTTAAATTGCGCTCAAGCTAAAATAAATTAGCACAAACTTAGGGAAGAAATGTTGGTCGACAAAAAACAACACACACTAACTTTCCATTACATACCACATATGTTCTTCTAGAACAGACCATGACATAAAGTACCAAAGTAGTGACAGAGTCATGTTAATAGGGTCGTTTTGAAAACATATATGTAAACGAACACATTGGAAGATACGAACATTTTATGTAATTCATTCTGCTATCCACAGCATCATAATGATACAAACAATCAAAACCTAGTATTTACCATCCGTTTGCAATTCCTTGCGTCTGAGTGATCGAGACTCAAAATTTAAAAAAAATACTAAAATACATATAACATCAATCAAACAAGTAAAGTACTATATTTTACTGACAGAAACAGTGAGTTTTAATGATTATTTAACAGGAAAAAAAATGTTAATTTTTTTTAATCATAATGCTATCTTTACAGGGATTATAAAAATGTCAGATTTCGAGTCGGGTTCTCAGGTACAAAAGTAAAAAAAATGAAAAATTTAGACGCTTGAGCATAATTTATTATAGTAACGACACACACAGTAGTGTAATGATAGTCTCTGTTCAAGAACTAATACATCTAATTCATACTAGATATACACAAAAGAGCAATTAATTAAGATTTAATTGTGTAATTTTTATGAAATTGATCTATTTAGTATGTAGAAGAGTGTTTATTGTCTAACAATGGTTATATACGACTTGGTTATTATGTCATCAGTACGTCATAGCTGTGACGTATTTCCGGTCCCGTACCGCCTATATGCGCGGAAATGCTTCATCCACGTCGTCCGATTCGATCATCAGGCTTTCGTTGTCCTCATTTTCAACTGGGATTGTAAAGCACTTGATCTTCTTTCTGTAGCTTTTCCTTTTCCAAAATAGTTTCATCTTGTTAAAGAGAAAGAGAATCCTATATTAATTTATCACTATTAATTCATATCATAAATCTAAGTATATGCGTGTAATAACCCTATGACAGAGCTTGGATATGAGTTCTAAAACAGTGTTCTGTTACTGCCGATTGATCGTTCGGTCTTGTCCGTAAAATGCCGACTTTATCGTAAGACGTTGACAATATACGACGACTGATTAAAACTAATCTATATACACAATTTATTGATTTTATTTAGTACATTAGGCTTGCGATTTCACTTAAGAATGATCTCCCTTACATGACCACAACAAGATTATTGCGCCCAAAAATTAGAACTGTGTAAAGCGGTTGGGCATTGCTTTTGTTGAAAATGCATAGTTTTTTTTCATAACTTTGTATTTATGAGAACAATGGAACATTTCCATGAATTTTCAAAATTTGGATGACATTGGTTACTGTTTGATAGGGTATCACGTTTAAAGATCCGTAGTGATGCACTGTAACAAATGAACAGAATTGTCAAAAATGAAAGGGCGCCATCAAACCATCGAAATTGTGAAAAGGCAATCTGGTCAACACCACGTTTATTGTGCATTCTTTTAGCAACAGATGACTATCTATTGAATTAAGGCATTTTAGAACTTTTGGTAATGTGCTCAGTGTTCAAGAAGTGCTTTTTACATGTAATGTAGAACAGTGTAAATTCATTGTTGTGTAAGACGTTAAGACACCAACAAGGAGAATATTCTAGGCTAACTCTTAAGAACCTTGATACCTGCAGAACCAGTCTGTAGAGCGGAGGCATATCTCTCCTGATTGTTTCTGTTAAACAGAAATGTTGGGAAAGCCACATTTGATCACGTTGATTGGTTATTTCTTCAACCGAAAGTTTAAATGACGTCACAGTTTAGTAAGCGTTCAATTGCTATGAATTGTGGGGCAGGAATAGAATTCCCCGCTTTTTCATTGTGGGTTATGTTTCACCACATATACTTAGATACGTAAAAACTTAAATCTAAGAAAAGCAGCCAGGTGATCAATATTTTAGGCTGGTTCTAGTACATATGGATACAGTTTTGTTGGTTTTGATTATAAAATAGATAAATAACCAGTCAACACTTAGTAAAGTTTTTAAGTATGTCGGTAAAATGTATGTGAAACAGAGTTTTACGCAGATTGACCCTAACTTCTTCAGAAATCCCGGGCCACCGAAGCACACTGGTGGAGGTTTAGCAACTGTTGAGAAGAATTGGTTAAATATTATTTTTTACCGCAATCGCTCTAAATTGGCTACACAGACGAACTGTATTTCATTTCTTACTGAAAAACATGTGTGGCTGGGTTGAGCTAAAATATAATTTTTCATTTCATTGGTTGCACTCTCTTATTCTGCTGGTGTGACGTCGGGTTGCCATGCGTTTCAGCAAACGTTTGACGCTAGTTGCCATAAAAATGCGTGTAATTTAGTGCGTTGACAACGTCGCTGTTCCGGTGATGACATTGGCTTTGTGGTTTTATATTAATATCAAAATTCCAAAATAGTAATATTTTTATCTAAGACATTGAGAAAATACAATGTAAATATAAGTACTAAAAGCACAATTTTGAGTTTTCTTTTGGTGATTAAATCATAACTTTTGTTTAATAGTGCCGAGAAGCTCTTCGGTGTTAATTAAACTAGCATATAGAGAATACCCTGTTAGTGGCCGTGTTATTTTTTTTTTTTTGTGCCGAACCTGATAAAGTTGATAATATTAGACACCTACATGATATTCTATTTATCATGCCAATATGTCTAGTGTTTTTCATTCATGTTAAGTAGAGTTAAAAGTACTTCCGTCCAAGTCAAAATGTATAATTATACATAATGACGTCGAATGATAAACTTGCATTTACGTGATAAACCTGTGTTTATTAGGCAGGGAGTTTATCAACAGAAATGAATACATTGACATGTTTTACAACACCCGATTAAAATCGAAATTGTGCTTTTAATCCTGAAATAAATTAATCTATATTTAGCGCCTTTAAAAACGTAAATTTTCAAGTTTTTAACTATTAGATATATTTTCTATCCCAGATATGCTATCCGTTTTATCGGTCCGTATACATGTATGTCGACTGCAATTGATTTGTTAAATTTGTGTTTTAGAAAGTTTTGTTATGACTAATTATTCATGACATCTCCAGATTTGATACAATGAACATACTTGCGTTTTTAAAGGCATTGCATCTATTACACGGAAGATATTCTAACAAACTAGCCGGGGCCGATAACCTAAGTCGATAGCTCTCACGAGTGTGTCTGTTAAATATCAAAGTTGAGAAATCCACATTTGAGCACGCTGATTGGTCAGTTGCTTTAACCGAAAGTTTGAATGACGCCACAGTTTAGTACGAGTTCAATTGCTATGAATTGTGGGACAGGCAAAACATTCCCTGTTTTATTTTCATTGGGGGTTAATAGATCTAATTCGGGAGATATCAGGTTCTGGGATAAACTTATACGTATACATAGGTTAAAGGTCATGTGACAAAAATGTTGTCGTTACCTGAAATTTCTTTCTTGATTGTCTTTCCGTTAATCTTGAGAACAAGCAGAAACCCTTTTCTTGCCTTTAGAAAGGCAGCGGTGAAGCAAACTGAAACAAACAAGAACACAATTGAGACTTTTTGTTGTGGTTGTTGTTTTATGGATTAACACCATTTCCAATACATCAAAGCCGAACGTTAGTGCGGTAGATAATGTTTTGGTCACTCTCGCCAGAGGTTTCAGGTTCTAATCCAGGCACGAGCCGATGGACTCTGAAAACCAACATTCAGGACTGGTTCTACATGGGAAGGGGACACGAGAGGGATTCGTATAAACGCTGAGCTTTTATTTCGCAAACTTGCTTAACATAAGACATGTTATATTTATGATATTGCCGCTATTGTTCGTGGAGGAAGACATCAGAACGATTTAAATATTATCAATCTATTATCCCAATCAACTGTCAAATTGTCTCGAAGAGGGCTCGAATCTGCAATTTCAGCGTTTATTACAACGGTCTATGGTATAATCTTCACAATTAGGTTATGAATTATGATAAATCCGGTTGTTGTTAAGTTGCTATTAGTTTGAAACAATTGCAGGGGGTAATACCACCGATTTTAGAATAATTGTTTTTGACGGATTTGGGGTTAT